>JANAVB010042419.1:9433198-9710698 GCA_029216955.1 Iris pallida | reverse complement strand
AAGCTTCATCTCCGCTGTAAATGACTACTCCGTTTCTTCTTCTTCTCCACCAGTAGTAGTTGGCGATCGACTCCTCGACCAACAACGAAGAATCTCCGACAATTTCGAACGTGAGCATGATGTAGCAACGTTCAGCATCAGTTCCTCTATCGTACGACGAAGTTCGGCGATAACGACGATCCGACGATGGCAATGATCAGCGGAGGTAGCAGATCGATTCCGGTAAGTTTTCTTCACTGTGATTATCTATGTCGATTTCTTTGGCAATCACTCGAACATAGTGATCAGTCGATCAGTCTCATGGTCATTTCTTGATATACTACAGGAAGCAGTATCAATCTGTCTGCTCATATACAGAAGGGTCAAACTCGAATCCGATACTAAATTTTTGAACTCCTAAGTGTCTTCTCCTCATTTTCTATTGGAACTGATCAAGAGAAACTGATTGATTGAATTAATGGCGATTCTTGATTGATCAGTCACTTTGGATCGATCAATAATCAACCCTGAGATTGACAAATCAATCGAGTCTCAGGTCTTGTTTGCGGGGTGACCGTTTGGATTTGATTTCGAAATTAAAACGTGAATTCTTTGATATAAACAGTTCTTGATCGAATGAGCTCTAGATTCCTCTCTATATTCTTGGTTCTTGATTAATTTTAGTTCTAGGAGATATGTTCGATTCTGAAATCTGTTTTCTCTGTTCCTTAGCTTTAGGTGTTTGACTAATTGTCTATTTGAAGGCTCTTGGACTCATTGTGTCCAAATCAAAACGAAGCAGTCGGTATCGACCCTTTTTGAGACACATATGATTCTTACCTATCTTCTATTATTCTGTTTAAATTCTAAGAGGAGGTTGTGTCCGGAATGATATAGACGGATATTCGGTTCAGACACAGTATCGGGGCTGTGTTTTTGGGTTGGTAATGAACTTCGAAGGACACCTTGTGAGTTCGTGTACGAGTACAGGTGCTGGACACGACATTCTTATCCAGTTCATCGCCAATGTTCGAGTATTTGTGGGGGTTCTGTTTGAACAGAGCTAGTATACCCTGAGATCGGGCATATGGTTGGGCCAGGAAGAATGATTACAATAGTAGGCTTGATTGTGGATTTGGGCCACATATCCAGGCCATATACTAGATCAGATTTTGGGTTTGAACTAAATAAATATAGGGTGACTTGTGGGTTGGGTCCATTGGGCCAGTGCCAATAGGAGTTTGGGCATGGGCAGTTGGACTAGATGGGTTTGTTTAGACTAAACTAGGTTCAGTATTTTGGATTAGCTTAGGTCAATAGGTTTATGTAGGATCTTGACCATGGGCCGAGCTGATAGAACAATAGTTAGGTTAGTATTTTATAAATAATAGATTATTGGTAGAGTTTAGTTTAAAAGGGATTTTAGGAGTTAGATGGTTGATTAATAAATATGGTCTAGTCCTAGACAACAATTTTGAGAAAATAGAAATTAGAATATAGTCATAGATTTAGATAATTTTCTAAGAAATAATATTGTGTCTCTTTGACACAGATTTTTCTCTAGTCATTGGACTTGACACCTACGACAATCCAGACAAGTACACTACTATTTGAGATTACTTGTATTTCTCTTTTGCATTACTCATATTGGACACTTGAGTGACACATGTTGACATTGATTGTATATTGATTGATTGATTGTGTCGAAATCGGGGGAAATACTTAGCTTCTATGTGATCAAACCTATTTAGTATCATATTGTGAATAGTCTAGTCGCACATCGTGCTCGTGTGACTAGACCAGACCGTACCATTGGTACTATTGTATTTATTGTGCGACAGCCGATCACGTAGGAACTAGTATTTCAAATCACGTATGTATTGTCATCCTTATTGATTCAGTGTTACTTCTCATATTCAGTTATAGTTCAGCTCATTGTATTATATATTAACATAGTACATTTCCTATTGTAGGATTGTACTTTGCTCCTTTCCTGACTGGATTTGTTGCAGGTGAGATTGATGATATGCTCTATACTGGTGATTATGGTCCCACAGATGAGATGACCGGGATGACCTAGCTCAGGTGGTGGAGCCAGCTGCTGATCAGGAGATCTAAAGCATTATGTCATTGCAGTATCTTTTAGTGTGATTTATGTTGTTGATGTTGTAACGTGTAGATTGGATGACTGCAATAATAGCTTAGGAGTCACTTTATCTTTTACTAGATCTGTTTTCGGAGATTCATTTTAAAAGAGTACTCCTAAAGCATAGTGAAACTATGTGATATAATGTGATATAGTACACGATAGTGTTGTGATGAGGATTGATCTTGTATCTTGGAGATTATGGAGGTCTAGACAACTGACTACCGCCGTAAACAACGACGTAGGCTGGACGTGTCTGCCTCGTATTCAGTTATCTGGGAACGGGACATGACATATACGCTTATGATACGGCCAAGACACCTATTGTAATGTCTCGCTCCACGCGAGGCATTTGGTTGGCTTGTTAGATGTGATTAGAATGTTGGACCATGACTTGTGTTGGAAATCAAGAGATTTAAGACTTATGTAGTCCCTATTAGCTGGCCGAAAATGAGTTTTGGAACATGGCTCACTGGTGGGGCTATGTATAGTAGGAATACTTACGAACGGAACATGAGGACCCTTTATGCAAGTGAGTGGAACTGTCCCTTCTCTCCTACTCCTTCATGCTTAATAAAATAGAGTATTATGTTGCTACATCATGTCCCTTATGTCCCATGCTTTTGATGCTGAGTTGGTTGCTTATTTAAATAATGTTGAATGAATAACACATGAACATTGAACTACTAATGTGAATTGATGCCTAAAACGAATTGATAATGTCCCTTATGTTTAATGCTGTTGAAGCATCTGAATAATGGAATGCTAGGTGACGATACATGCGAAATAAAATGGCAATGTTATTGACACAATGACATGAATGAAACACTTGAATCATATATACTCTGTGTAACTGTTACATATATATGAGATGTTGTTTGTTTTCTTATAAGCAATAAAATGAAAGATAAATGTCCCTATGAAATAAATAAAATGATGATGTCCCTTTGAGAATTGAATGATGTGATAATGTTGTAAAGAATAAATTGATGCAATATAATGATGATGCTTAGGATCGATGAGATCACCAAGTGTGGAAATGATATATATATATGGAATAATGAGTCATTGAACACGACCTGGATGGAGATGAAATGATGAACTGTTGCCTTTACTTTCTTTTAATATTTTATCATGCGTTTATGTTCACAATCGAGTCGACACACATTCGTATTGTCATGGACAACTAATAAATCTATTGTACCAGTGAGTTGTAATCCAAGTTGGCATATCCAGTTGTAATCCAATGTATCAAGTGTCCAATGTAAGACTAAATGGCATGTGTTTGGTTGGCCATTAATGTAAAGTGAGATGTTTTATAAACCTTGCATTCTACTGCAAGCCCTGTACTTTACTTCAATTATCAATAAAGAGAACTTATTTCAACATATCTCTGTTTGACTTCAAGATATTTGCTCATTTTTACTATTATGAATCAATAAGTTATTCCTTTCAATAGAAAGAAATATGTCCTCGCTATCTTCAATTTGTCTTCTTTTGCCGCTAGTGATGTATCCCTATTTGAAGATTATCAATTATGTAATATTTTTGCATTGTACAAGTGTAATACAAGACTTGTACGACATCATGCCTAAGCGAGAACGATCAGTTCCCAGAGATAAATGCGAGGACGAATGACTCTGTGGAATCGGAGCTTGAAAAATTGGTATCAGAGCACGACTTTACGTCTTTGGACTCTCATTTGATTCGTTTCATTCAAAGTTGCATCTACGATTAACCAATATTGCTTCCACGATTAAATTAAAGATTGATTTCACGATTATCCCAATATCGTTACTTCGATCATTCCAAGTTGTCTTACGTCTGAAAAGTTTGTTTACCCTCTTGGCTACTCGTTGGATGTTGCATACAATAAGTCTAAATATATTATGATGCCCTATTACTGGTTTGGACACTAATGACCCAACAACGACTCGATACCATAGTATGCTAGTTGTGAATGATGTTCGGAATGCCGAAATAGAGAAAAGTTGCCATGTGTGTTGTAACGTGTTTGAGACTTGCATGTTACATTGAAAACGAATTATGAATGAGACAATTGATGAGTGGGTTCAACATATGTTATGAGTTGACTCATGTGTGACGGCCTTATGAAATTGAGACCTAAAAATGTTGGCTTCATGTTGTGATCAGTGTAGATCACGATTTTTCGGAATAAACTTGAGTTTAGTATTATTTGAGATGGTTTCCTTTCTGAGTGGTATATGCCTTTACCACTTAAGAATAAGATGTATCGCGACCCTTTCCATAGGATAGCAATGAGTCTATCTGTGAGTATTGGGTAGTGCTGAGACTTAGCTGGAAATTATGTCTTATTGCTAGGTGACTCGAATGTCCCTTGATAGTGATGTTATTCAGTCTGACGGTGGCTTAAACTAGTCGGATAATTATTTTACTGTGGCTAATAGATTTTGAAATGAGGATGTTGTGGCTTAGAACATCGAATGATAGTTGCGATTAGTTGAATGAAAATCATGTGTAGCTATTACAGTTGGTTGCTAACCGGAATGTTTTGGAAATATTGGCGGCGACTCAGATGAATGTTGGAAATTTTGTGCCTCGACCCTAAATTGTGATAGATGCTAACTTATCTTGACCATCAAAGGATAAGTTCAGTAAAGTATAAGTTCAGGCTTGATGAGATGGATAGTCGTTGCATATGTGCATGTATGCTCGAGAATTGATTTGTATCACAAAAGTAACATGTAGTAACTCTTTATACTTGTGTTGTATAGAGAATGGTTAATGGATACATGAGTTGTCGGATTGGATTACTTGACCCTTGCGATATTAGATTTTATGATTGTCCGTATGAGATTTTAATTGGTGAAAAACGAATGGGATTGAGAATCACAAAATGTGTTAGATAATGTCGGTAGATAAGGTGACGGTATGGACGATTGTCGGTTGGGATATAGATTGATGGATTATGACTTAGTATTATGAATTTGTCATACATACCGAATAGTGTAATTCTATATTTTTGTTAAGACTCTATCGAAATTGAAAACCCTTGAATAGTTAGCCTCGATATATAGATCCATGTGGATAATTGGACTACTAGGAATTGTATGTTGGGCTGGGAATTAGACCGTAATATTGCTAGATCGATCTTAGTCAATCTTGGGTAAGTCTAGAATGAGCCTCTGTGGGAATTAGTTTCTTGAGGATGACCCTAGATAGATAGACTTGACCCTAGCGACCGTGGACTGCATAACAATTGTCGACATAGTCAGCAATGGTGATTAGTTGTTCAGACTGAATTGATACCCATAGGTTTGGGTAGAGTTTCTTGGAACTGTCAGTTGGTTGTTGGCCCTAAGAATAAGAAACTAGTATAACCCTAGTTACTGTCCACTCTAGGGGAGTCACATGAATGATTATGTTTAGATGTCTGTATAGCTAGCCTTAGAACTTGGCCGAATAATAGGGTGACCGTTGGCGACCCATAGGATGACCATTTGGTATTGAACGAAAGATGGTGGTAATGAGTATAGCCTAAGGAAGTATATGCTGCGATGTGAGCCTCAGAGATGTTTGACACTTGTAAAGTAATATGTCGGCCTTAGCGGGAACTGCAATCATGGGATGAGACTTGAGTTGTATTTATCGAGAAGTCAATTATTCCATAAGATAGAGTTGACTACTCATGACAAAAATGTTGGATCAATATCTAAAGTCGGTTAGTTGGAGTAACCTCAAATGCTGTGTATCGAGTTAAGAAAGATGGACCGTTCCTCAAAAGTTTTATGTTGATTTCATAGTCGGCAAGAAAATTTACAATAAGATATTACGGAATGGATATTATTAGATATAATGCTGCACGGTGTGACCCTCAGATTTGTACCTTTAGAAATGGTGAATTATCTCGGTGGAAAATGTCTTTGGATTCGTGAAGGAATAGAATTATATATTGATTATTGTGAACTCTTAGTATGGTTGGTTTCATCTAACCTTGGCTCGAATATTAGAATATTGTGCTTGGATAAGTAAATTATCTAAGTAGTCCCTGATGTTAGATGTTGGTGGCTTGTAAGATGCGAATTTGAGAATACCTAGAACGAAGTTTGATATTTGAAATGTGCAAGTTAGATTTAGGAAAGAGAGTTGCACATATGGCTTATCGAATCACATTAACATAAAAGTTGGCTGAAATACATAAATTTTGGGGATGCCTAAAGTATGTGTGTGGATCCAAACGAAGTGATAGGCTATGACCAAGATACCATTGTCGGAAGAGCTTATCGAATTGCACTAGCACAAACTTTGGCTGAAATACATATATTTTAGGAATGTCGAAAATATGTGTATGAATCCAAACAAAGTGGTAGGCTGCGACCAAGATAGAGATGCATGGAAGAATGTTGGTGAATCAATGAAAAGTACAAATAATCTGGAAAAAAAATAAAAATGGATTGAATAATTGATAGATTAAGTGGTACAGTTGGATAACAATTTTGAGAGGCCGAATGTGCTGAAATGGATACTTAAATGAAGCTGAATAAGTAACTTGTTGTGACAAGTGAATTAGTAGAATGAGTTGTTCCCTTAAGTTTTGAGGACGAAATTTTTTCTGAGTGGTATATTATGTAATCTCCCGCTCCGCACAAGGCATTTGGTTGGCTTATTGGCTGTTATCCAAATGTTGGACCGTGATTTGTGTTAGAAATCAAGAGATTTGAGACTGATGCAGTCTTTCTTAGCTGGCCGGGTAGAATGAGTTTTGGAACATGGCTCACTGGTGCGCTATGAATAGTGGGAATACGTGCGATCAGAACAGGAAAACCCTTTACACTACACGAAAACAGGCAATTACTCACGGTTATTACCGTGACGAATAATTTTAGTCACGGTAATAAGCGTGACAAACTGGGCGTGGCGTTTTTTTAGTCACAGTTATAACCGTTACAAAAGTAAATATTTGTAACGGTTATAACCGTGACAAAAATAAATATTTGTAACGGTTATAACCATTACAAAATAAGATATCGATAACGTTTATTACCATTACAAAAGAAAAAATTATGAGGGCTACTACCGTTAGAAAGTTTTCTTTTCTCACGTTTATAACCGTTACAAAAATCCAAATTATTTACGTTATTACTGTTTACTATAAGGGTTATAACCGTTAGAAATACATTTAAAAAAATGAATGTATTTTCCATGAACCTACATCAAACCAGTAAACATATATTGTAGTGCACCTTCATCAAACATATTGTTGTGCACCTACATCAAACCAGTCAAACAAAAGGATGAAAATCACCAATATACATACCACATGGACCAAAAGCATCATTATAACTCAAAGACTTTCATTACCATTCTCAACAGAATCTTGCAACTATCACTACACCATAAGCTACAAAGATATCCAAAAGAGCAACCTTAGCAGCTCAACATCTTGCGACTTGTAACATAAAAAAATTTTGGTTCATAAAAATGACTGCTTGAAAAACACATACATGAACTCACACTAAAAACTAATAATAAAGAGATTGCATTTGAATTTGAATCAGATTCTCCTCTTGGGTCATCGCCTGCCTCTTTAACGCCATGTTGTATGATATTTCTCTCAACCAATCATTCAAAGTGGTGGATATCAAATGCAAGATTTCTTCAAATTTCTCTCTTTCAGTTCTGGCTTCGTCTTCATACTCCTTTTTGCCAGGAGTCTGTATTTGTTGCGTTATTAACCATTTTTGCTCAAACCTTATCAACTGACTTATATCCCAGCCAACAGTAATAGTTTATCAGACTGAGACATGGGTTAGAAGAGAGATTTTGTTATAAAGCTTACTAAAATTGCAACAGTTTGTGCACACAATTAGCTAGAGAATTTCAAGAGAGCTGACCTTTCAGGAGCAAAATGAGTAAGCAGTCGTGAATGATCAGTCCTTGATGGATGTCCATCAATATGTTCTCATCAGGCGGATCTGTATCATTTATAATTAACTAAATATGCTAGATAATTCTGTTACACTTATAAAAGCCAAAGAGGTACTACAATACTAAAAATGTAAAAGTTAATGATGACCTGAGCAAATGCATAGATAGCTCGAATGAGTCGAGCATAGTCTGTGCCAAGCATCTAAATCACAACATCTGCTAGAAATTTTCCCCATAACCTGTTAAAGTTCAAATGAAAATAACAAGTTTCAACATAAATAGGGTAACATGTACATAGGAGCTCATTAGCTTATTTTGATCTTTCTCTACAATGATAATTTTAGTTCATATGCAGCTTGAGACATTGTCTTGTTCCATGGAAATTAAACGATAATACACCTTGTTTTAGTAATCTTTAATCAGCAAAGGGAAAAAAAGGAGAAATTTAAGCTATCCTCTCCATTACTAATCCCATTTTTATTACTTTCCATTCTATGCAGAACAATTTAATTTTCTCAGAATTTCAAAGTAAATGTCCTCTCTCTTTCAACCAAAGATGTGTATGCTGGATCTGAAGCAACATTGTGAGCATTCACAATCAACAAAAGATAACACTTAACAGGAAAAGAAGTGACATAATTCTTAAACTTGTGCATCCAACATAAACATGGAGATGAAGTCACATGAAAATTCAACATTGGTCTGTTAAACCTTCTTCAAAAATTGTATCTGGGCCAGAAAAAAGTTTTAATATATGAAGATTAATTGAGAATTAAGTCTAGATGTCAAAATGTGAGGGAATCAAATAAGTGAAACACAAAACCAAAAGTAGACGACAAAAAAAAAATAAAACACATACAACGGTCGAAGTAACATTGTCATGTTCCTGAGGATGTCTTGATGGTGCTAGACCCAAACTCTGCATGCATGAACAGTATGAGGTAGAGATAGTAGTAACTATCAAAGAAATAGCAACATAAAATGAAATTAAAGGTAGAGATAATAGTAACTATCAAGACTTTCATCGAAAAATTTTGAGGTATCAACCAAATTGCAATTTCCACACCATGATACAGTTTTGGTGTCTACAAATTGACTGTACGCCAATTTTGACCAATTTCAGCAACTACTATTTATTATCAACCAAATTACATTTTCCATATTATGCTTAATTGAAAACATTCTGTAAGGCATCAACCAAATTACAATTTCCATGCCATTAATGTTGAAAAGTGCAAAAAAAGTTAAAATATAATAACGATATTATAATATAGCCAAGGTTTAACAAGCAAGGGGAGAAGTCAAATTGTAATATGAAGGGGGTAGCAATACAAACACGGAATCTTAGTTTGTGAGAGATCTATCCTATCCACATATGAGTTATCAGCTTGGCGGTCAGATTGGCAGAGATGGATCCAATGACAAGGTACTAGTACTTCGAAAGGCTGAATTTGAAATGGTAGGGGAGACAGAAAACAGAACATGGGAATGGAGTTTTCTTAGGAATAACATAATGAAAGAATGATCCTGGTTATAAGTTATAATGTAAAAAACCTAAGCATTAGATTTAAGCAGGTAGGTAAAAACCAGGTCGATGCGCCAATTTGCTAAGTGGGTAATTTTGGTCAAAAGATCAGCACCTTGAACCCATACACTAACACGGCTGGGTGTGTTGACCAGTTATTGTACAAATGTAAAAAACCTCTATAAGCCTAATCAATAACCTCTAAGAGGTTGAGTTGATAGGTATAATATAGCCAGATTAAGGGCCAGTAGTTTCCTCTCTCCATCTGCTCTGGTCATATCATGAGCCTGCTCCAGTTGCATCTGTAAATTCAACAATAACATTTCTCTTCTTTCAATGGAAAAAAAAACATGATCCATAGAGAAACCTACTTACGAAATTGGAAACTGGCATTCTTTGCTAATTTTGAAGGATTAAAAGGCTGAAGAAAAATGCTTTAACTAGAAACCACTATGTCACTATCTTATAGGGTTCAACGATATTCTCTAATGCAAATAGTATACCTAGATGTGACCATATTCGTCTTGTGATCCATATTGTCCTAAAACTTTATCATACATTTCCGAATATTACCAGCAAATCAGTCTTTTTAAAGGGCTACATTTCTGAAATTATATGATAAGCTTACAAAGACTATTGTGGATAAGCAAATAGAAAAAGAAGATGGTCAGGTCAATAAGCATACCATAATTTGCAAACCATCAAAGGTGCCCAAGCTCCCTCTTTAAAAATAAGGGTAAAGCCAATGCAGCCTTATGCACCTGCCAAAATGCAACAAATTAGCAAGTTGGTTTACAGGACATAAAAATTCTTTAAAAAAACACAAAATCCTTCAGAATGGGATACTACATAAGTTCAGTTATGGTAGAAACAAATTAAAACAAGAACATTTAAGCCCCTCTGGAATTGAATCTGTACTTCCTAATTCTGAATGTCATCATATTATAGAAATTATAAGATTATCTAACCCTGTCGGCTGAACGATGCTAATTTTTGAAGTTTGCTAATTTACTTTCCATTGCCCTTCAGACAATATTAAATATTTCGAGTTAGGTTCTGTTGGTGTTTTTGCCTTTGGACTAGAAAAGATAGTCCCACATCGGCTACACCAAATGGTGAGTATCTCAATATAATGCATTGCTTGTGTTGAGGTGTGCACATGAGGTGTAGTGGGGCACAAGTTTGTGCCATGTGAAAGTATTTTCCTAGAAGGAAAAAGGATTAAATCCAACAAGGATGCAAGTTAATTTTTGTTGTGCTGACTCGGACTCGGACGCGGACTCCAAGATGTCTCGTGCATGCACGGGAGGGTTCGGGGGGTAGGCGTGGACTGGCACACTTCTATGCTGATTGTGGGATGATCTAAAATATCAAACTCTATTTTTGAGTATTGGTATTTTAGTCCCACATCGGATAGGAGAAGAGGTGAAGTCTCAACTCCACTCTATAAATAGAGCCCCTTGGCCTCCTTTGAAAGATGTACCAAGAAGAGAGTTGAGGGAGTCTGCTAAGTCCAGGAAGCCCGTTCAAGTCTCAAATATTGACTTACGAGCGTTCCAGAAGTTCTCCTGAACTTGCTGGTTCCTGGGAGCTTATCCGTACTGCGGGTATAGCTTTGAGCGCCGGTGTTCAACACCCCAGCGAGATCCGCTCTTCTTCTTCCTTCTTCTTTCTGTTGCCTTCGAGAATCTGAGACTCAACTGTTGTTGATCATCTCTTGTTGCCTTCGAGAAACCGCTATTGCAAACGCGATTCGATTTTTTTAATCGTTTAGGCTACGCAATCAGCATTCTTTGCATCTCTTCTTAGGGATTGCAACTGAGTTTTTCCATCGATTGTTTGCAAATAGACTAACGATCTCAAAGCTATACGATTCGATGGAAAACACTCGTGCTTCGCTTGTCGATACCGGCTTTAACAAGTTGGAGAAATTCGACGGCGAACACTTCCAGATCTGGAAGCGAAAGGTGACTCTGAACCTTCAACTCGTGGATGTTGATCACGTGTTGGATGAGGAAGAACCAATCGTTCCAGCAACAGGATCTGCTGCTGTTCTGGCCGCTGCTACGAGCAAGCAGACGAAGTGGAAAAAGGATAACAGCATATGCAGGCTGCTGATCCTGAATTCCATGGAAGACTCTCTGGCCGAGTCCTACACAAAGAGGACTTCTGCCAAAGAGATCTGGGAGTCCGTGGGGAAGCTGTATGACGACGACGAGGCCCGGTCGAAGATGTTTATGGTTGAAAAATACCATAAATGGGTCTTTGAAGACGAGAAGACCATGCTGCCCCAAGTGAAAGAGTTCCTGAAGCTGCGCCAGAAACTGGAGGACGATAGCATGCCCCTCGTCGACAAGTTCGTCGTTGGAGGGATCGTGGCAAAACTTCCTCCAGGATGGAGCAACATCTATGCAAGGATGCATAGGAAGAAGATGGAGATTAGCATGGATAATCTCCTCAGCGAGATTCATGTTGAGGACGAGATGCGCTCTCAACAGAAGTTGGACACCCTGTCCAAGCAACTAGCAACGGCGAATCTGGTTCAAGCCACCAGAGAGAACAAAGGGAAGCAAGCGGCTTCTCACCACAAGAAGAAGGACTTCTCGAATCTGAAAGTGAAGGGTCCAGGATTCAAGCAACAGAAGTCCAAGTCCCATGTGACTTGCTTCAACTGTGGCAAGAAGGGTCACTATAAAAGTGAATGCAAGTCCAAGCCCAAAGAGCAAGGTGAGCCTAACAAGGTTTCTTTGGTTACTAATCAGGTTGCCATGATAGCACAGGTTGCAACTGTGGGGGCAGACTTGGACTGGTGGATAGACACTGGCGCGACATGTCATGTCTGTTCAGACAAGGACTGGTTCGTCTCCTATGAGCCTACTTCCGAGAAAGTCATGATGGCGAACCAGGCACAAGCTGAAGTACTGGGGATCGGGACGGTGGAGCTGAAGCTTACATCGGGGAACATTCTGACGCTTCAAGGTGTGAAGCATGTTCCTGCAATCGCAAAGAACCTGATCTCTGGGAGCCTGCTCTGCAACGCAGGCTTGAGGATGGACATCAATGCTGGCCAAATGGTGATGTCCAAGAAGGGTACTTTCTTCGAGAAAGCTTTTCAGACTGAAGGAATGTACAAAATTCAGCTTGTTGTAACCCAGCATAATAATGTCAATGCTATCACTAGTTTGAATTACTCTCTTGAGTTATGGCATAATAGACTAGGACATGTTCATTGTAAGCGAATAAACAAAATGTCTAGTCTAGGACTTATCTCCAAGTGTGGGGGTAAGGTAGAGAAATGTGAGATATGTGCTCAGACGAAGATCACTAGAAAACCCTTCCACAGGGTCCATCGAAGCACAGATCTTCTGGAGTTGGTTCACTCAGATATCTGTGACTTCAAACAATTCTCTACAAAGGCCGGGATGAAGTATTTCATTACTTTCATCGATGACTTCTCCAAGTATGCCTTCGTCTATTTACTCAAATCTAAAGACGAAGCATTCGAGAAGTTCAAGGAGTTCAGGGCCGAGGCTGAACGGCAAACTGGACAACAACTCAAGAGGCTGAGGAGTGATCGAGGTGGGGAATATAGGTCTCATGAATTCTCATCATTCTGCAAAGAACATGGAATCATCAACGAGACGACGGCTCCGTATTCTCCACAATCCAACGGAGTAGCAGAAAGGAAGAACAGAACGTTGACAGAGATGATGAATTCTATGCTGTTGACTGCGGGTCTCCCAAAGTGCTATTGGGGAGAAGCTGCATTAACGGCCACTTTCATTCTGAACAGAGTGCCGTATGCAACTTCCGACATAACTCCTCATGAACTCTGGTTCAAAGTCAGACCCAACCTGAATGTCATTCGAGTGTGGGGGTGCCTGGCTTATGTGAAGCTTCCGGATCTAAAGATTCAGAAGCTGGGGACAAGGACTACTAAGGCGATCTTCCTGGGGTATGCCGAGAAGAGTGATGCTCGGAGATTCCTTGATATCGAGTCAAATCATATCATCGAATCTCGCGATGCTGAATATTTTGAAGAAAAGTTTGCAAGGCACAAGAACATTGTTCTCGCGGACGTTCCGGAGAATAATGAGGGTGCGGAGCAGACAGAGATCTTTATCGAACCAGTAGTCCAAGATGGAGTTGTTGTCGAGGAGACACCAGCTGAACCAGAACTCGCTGAGCCATCAACTAAGCGAGCGAGGAGGCCGAAAGACTTCGGAGATGACTTCGTCACCTATCATGTGGAAGCAGATCCGCTTACCTATGATGAGACGATGAAGACCAGAGATGCTATATTCTGGAAGGAGGCGATTGACAACGAGATTGACTCAATCACCTCCAATAACACATGGGTATTGGTCGACCTACCAGAAGGAGCAAGACCCATCGGATGCAAATGGATCTTCAAGAAGAAGATGAAAGCAGATGGAACCATTGACAAGTTCAAGGCCAGGCTAGTGGCCAAGGGGTTTGCTCAGAAGCAGGGGATCGACTACTTTGACACTTATGCTCCAGTAGCTCGGATGACAACTATCAGATTGTTAATTGCTTTAGCAGCAATACACAAGCTGGTGATACATCAGATGGATGTGAAAACGGCATTCCTTAATGGCGAGCTTACCGAAGAGATCTACATGCAACAACCAGAAGATTTTGTCGTCAGAGGTCTGGAAGACAAAGTCTGCAAGTTGATGAAGTCTCTGTATGGTTTGAAGCAAGCTCCCAAAATGTGGCATGAGAAGTTTGACAAGGTGATAAGGTCAAATGGCTACAGGGTCAGTGAAACAGACAAGTGTGTCTATACGATGTTTGCTGACGGAAGAGGAGTAATCGTTTGTCTATACGTGGACGACATGCTAATCCTAGGTACGGATTTAAGCTGCGTCACAGAGACAAAGAAATTCCTCTCGACCAAGTTCAGTATGAAGGACTTGGGGGATGCCGACGTAATCTTGGGGCTCAAGATCATCCGGACAGGCACTGGAATAGCGCTGTCACAGTCTCATTACATTGAGAAGATGCTCTCTCGCTACGGGTATCAAGATCTTCCTATTATTGATACACCGTACAGGAGTGATCTGAAACTGGAGCCAAATTCGAAGGAGAGCGTCAGGCAGTTGGAGTACGCTAGCGTCATCAGAAGTTTGATGTACGCTACTACTGCCACA
This sequence comes from Iris pallida, assembly GCA_029216955.1. Lineage (NCBI taxonomy): Eukaryota > Viridiplantae > Streptophyta > Magnoliopsida > Asparagales > Iridaceae > Iris > Iris pallida. The sequence goes on along the minus strand of JANAVB010042419.1, from coordinate 9,695,964 downwards.
AGGCCTGACATAGCCTTTGCAGTGGGAATGTTGAGTCGATTTACGAGCAATCCAGGCGTAAAGCATTGGAAAGCTGTGAAGCGTGTTATGAGATATCTCAAGAAGACTCAGACATATGCACTATACTACAGCGGAGATCCGTCAGTAGTGGAAGGCTTCAGTGATGCTAGCTGGTGTTCAGAGGTGGAGAGCGAATACTCCACAGGTGGATATGTGTTCGCCATGGGTGGAGCTGCTATATCGTGGAAGTCGAAGAAGCAGACTATGCTATCTCGCTCCTCCATGGAATCTGAATTCTTTGCATTGGACACTGCTGCAGATGAAGCAGAGTGGCTTCGGGAGCTCATGTATGACCTTCCAATGGTTGGGGCTCAGATACCGGCGATTCCGATATACTGTGACAACCAGGCGGCAGCAGCAGTGGCATCAAATGAACTCTTCAACGGGAAGAAGAGGACTGTGCGGTTGAAGCACAGAGCAGTGAACGATCTCATAAAAAGGGGCGTCATTGCAGTGATCGATGTTCGGAGTCAGGAAAACCTGGCGGATCCGTTCACGAAGGGTCTCAAGCGTCAGCTGGTCGAGGACACAGCAAGGAAGATGGGCTTGAAGGCATTCTAATATTGTGTCATTATAATCCTATCAATAAATTTTATGTTATTGGTTCAAAGAAAAATCTACCAGATATCTAATTTTTTGATTCAAGGGAGGACTATTGACTGGAAAAATATTAGTTAACAGTGGGTACTTGTTCTGCGGAACATGTAAGGGTTTCGGACCCAGAACCACTGTTGTCTACTATGAATTTTTTACAGAAAATTGATCCTGTGAGAAGGATGGCATAATGCCTTAATGAGTTCTCAGACTGAGTGAAGGTCTGTTATGCTTTACAGGAAGCATGGTGGCGCAACAACCACAAAGGAGTGTTACAACTCCATGCTACAGTGGGGTGACTCCACCATGAGGTTCCCAGGTAGGGGTAATGCCTCGGCTTTGTTAGCCAAGTTACAGGCGGCGTAGCACCGCATATAGACAGGTAGCCTAATGTTGTATAATCGTAATAAAGAGATGTAGACAGCACTACAAAGAGGCCGGTGTCCTCATGTTACAGTGGCATGACACCACGATGAGGTACCCAGGTAGGGGTAAAGTCTCAGCTTTGCAAGCCATGTCATAGTGGCGTAATACCACAAGGGAGCGCAAGGCTTCATGCTGGGTAGTTTGGCACTACAAAGAGGCTTGGAACCTCATGCTACAGTAGTATGACACTACGATGAGGTTCCCAGGTAGGGGTAATGCCTCGGCTTTGTCAGCCATGTCATAGCGGCGTAGCACCGCAAAGAAGCGCAATGCTTCATGCCAATGACTCTTTATATAGAACTCACCTATAGTGTATTGACAGAGATATCAGGCCGTCTCTTGAGGGTAAACTTGTAGACGCCCAAAAATTATACACTGAAACCAGGCTGGCACAAGGCCTTCAATGTGCAGCCAGAAGCACAGTTGATGTCACTATGTGAGTAGGAAGAATTGCAGTTATGGTGCAGAATTCAAGGCTTAGTCCATTCTTGTATCATGCTGTTATTTAACCTATGCGGGAAGATTCAAGTCGTAGCGACATCTCTCCTAATGTATGATGGACAATCACTGTGGGGAACGCTCAACCCATATATTGAGATATGTGGGGGATTGTTGGTGTTTTTGCCTTTGGACTAGAAAAGATAGTCCCACATCGGCTACACCAAATGGTGAGTATCTCAATATAATGCATTGCTTGTGTTGAGGTGTGCACATGAGGTGTAGTGGGGCACAAGTTTGTGCCATGTGGAAGTATTTTTCTAGAAGGAAAAAGGATTAAATCCAACAAGGATGCAAGTTAATTTTTGTTGTGCGGACTCGGACTCGGACGCGGACTCCAAGATGTCTCGTGCATGCACGGGAGGGTTCGGGGGGTAGGCGTGGACTGGCACACTTCTATGCTGATTGTGGGATGATCTAAAATATCAAACTCTATTTTTGAGTATTGGTATTTTAGTCCCACATCGGATAGGAGAAGAGGTGAAGTCTCAACTCCACTCTATAAATAGAGCCCCTTGGCCTCCTTTGAAAGATGTACCAAGAAGAGAGTTGAGGGAGTCTGCTAAGTCCAGGAAGCCCGTTCAAGTCTCAAATATTGACTTACGAGCGTTCCAGAAGTTCTCCTGAACTTGCTGGTTCCTGGGAGCTTATCCGTACTGCGGGTATAGCTTTGAGCGCCGGTGTTCAACACCCCAGCGAGATCCGCTCTTCTTCTTCCTTCTTCTTTCTGTTGCCTTCGAGAATCTGAGACTCAACTGTTGTTGATCATCTCTTGTTGCCTTCGAGAAACCGCTATTGCAAACGCGATTCGATTTTTTTAATCGTTTAGGCTACGCAATCAGCATTCTTTGCATCTCTTCTTAGGGATTGCAACTGAGTTTTTCTATCGATTGTTTGCAAATAGACTAACAGGTTCTTGCATGGATTGCTTGGTTATCACTTTAAGACTTGGTTTGGCATTGTTGTTGTTATTCAAAAAACAGAAGCATCCTTTGAAGCATCCTCCCCTACAATAAAAAGTTGGCCAAAACTAAACTGGCTTATCAAAAAATTAAAGAAACAACCAAACATGTTGTGCCAAACCAGCCTAACCGACAAGGAAAAAGTAAAATGTCAAACTAAATACATCCAAGTAGATGATGTAAATGATAACAGAAACCAAATTTCATTTTTGTGATCTACTTGCGAGTTACAATATATGCTGAACCAACATGTCATCTTTTTGGAGTATGTATCTATATCCAAAGACTCTTAGAAGTATGTATATGTGTGCATGCATATAAAAAATAACAGACACACTAAGGCTGTGTTTGATTGGGCTTTTTTTCCATGGAAAATATTTTCATCACAAATTTTCCACCAATTGTAGTGTTTGATAGCTTATATTTTCCATGGAATTATTTCCAAAAAATTATCATTTTCTATATTTTCTTCTAAAGTGGTAGGAAATGAAACTTGTCAAACCCATAGGAAAATATCATTTTCCATGGAAAATAACTATTTTTCGTGGAAAATAATGACAATCAAACACCCAAATTAAGTTTTCCATAGAATTAAAAAAAATTTCCATGGTATTTTTTTTCCTAGGAAAATAATTCCATGAAATTAATTTATTTTCCACATAATTTTCGCATTGCAACCAAAGGCACCCTAAAACAACTTTTTAATACACTCAATATTCTGCTGCAAACAATGATTCAGAGAACTGGGTGCCGTAAGTATTACTTTCCCGTACCACACGAACACTTGGCAAAAATATAAACAGAAAAGCTATAAATTTAGACAATAATGAGTAATGAAAGAGACATTCAAGATTGTCATGAAACAAGAATATTCCTATGATCCTATCAGGTAGTCAGATCTCCCGAATATCCATAGTCGTTTTTGAAAATAAACTGATAATACATCTGCAATAATTAACAGAATTCTACTAAATTAGCACCAACAACATTACAACCCAAATTATAAACACCTTTTTTACTTCATAAAGTGCAGCAAGCCAAAACAATTATGAAATCAATGGGTACTGGAACCACAAGTGCATAACTTGATCAGACCAATAATTTGAACTACCTCTGAGTTATAGAATTTGATTTCCCTCCGAGTCTTAAGTGCTTCATCCAGCTTCTCAATTGGGTTTATTGGATTCAAGAAATCGACAGGAGCGCCATCCATGGAGCACAACAGAAATCCAATTACACCACTGCAAATTTGATTGGCAAACATACATCAGAGTAAAAATATTAAAGAGGTATAGAGTATCCCTAATTTAAGATCAGGTATTTTAAAAAAAATTATTAACAATTTATGAAAATGAATAATACAAAGAAAATTTCTTCATAAATATTTAGCATATACCACTGTAGTAGTATATATGTTTGTAGTCAGATACACACCCATGGCTAGCAAAATGCATCTACAGCATCAGTTGTACAACAACAATGAAGGTATTTTTTTCTTTTTATGAGATAAGACCAGTCATTAATGGTTGTTCCTATCCTGAGCTACTACATCAGTTGTTCAGTGCAAGAATGAAGGTATTTTTTTCTTTTTTTTTGAGATAAGACCAGTCATTGTACAGTGCAACAATGAAGTTTTTTTTTCTTTTTTTGAGATAAGACCAGTCATTAATGGTCGTCCCTATCCTGGGCTACTAGCAACAAGACCCCATCCCAAGCATACTAGCTGACTAATATGCTAGTCGAAGATACCATGCATATATACTAGTTGACTAATATGCTAGCCAAGATTGATATAAACTCTTCCATTACTGAAACATAGTTCCTGAATTCTTTGAGCAGATCAATTGTTACTCCATGTCTAGCTTTAGACCACTGTGTACTTCCTTCTTCATGTCTCTCCTAAACTGTAAACAACAATAAATTGGAGAGTCCGAAATAAACTAGACATTGATACAAATAACCAAATTTATATCAGACTAAGGAAAATATTCAAAATTTGTAACAAACAAAGATTCTTACCATGAGTAATGGAGCTTGCCAATAATTTTTTTAACTGTAATAAAATTTAAAAAAAGAAGGAAACTAATGGGAGGAAATTAACAATCTATAAAATATAATACGCCATCATTAAATTTATATAACAGGAAGAAGAAAAGATTGGTAAAAGCTAAATTAATAAATTCCCCAAATAAGAGACCTTAACCCTAGAAAGGAAGGACTCGAAGAAGAAACCCTAAAGTAGTTCTTAATGGAAAATATTTAACAGGTGGATTGGTAAAAAACCCTAAAATCAACAAAACCCAAAACCCAAAGGGAAAATATGAGAGAAGTACCTTTGGGTGGGCCATCGGTGTGGTGGCGGTGTCCTTTCCGCTTCGACGTTGCTCGAAATCTTGAGATTATGAGAGAAGGAAATTGTGAAACCCTAACTAAACCCTAAGAAAATCGAAACATGAGATTGTGAGAAAGAAGGAGAGGTCGTACCTTGGTTGTTGCTTCGTTAGTAATGGAGGAGGGAAGCGTAGTCGGCAGGCGACTGGTCATTGGAAGATCGATAGAGGGAAGGGGGAAACCATGAAAAATTTGAGTGCGAGAAAATTTTGGCTCTCTTTTTTTTTCTTTGGAAGAGTTTGTAACACTTATATCAGGGCAAGATCATGGCACATGTTACGCATGTGACCTAAACCATAAATTTCTCACAGTTCTTGCCGTTACAAACAATCTAAAAATAATAAAATTATACTATTAGAATTTTAGCAACACTTTTTACTCATAATAACGGTTATAACTGTTACCAACTTATCACAGTAATAACCGTTACTAAATAAAAAAAATTTGTGTTACAATTTGCCTGTTATGGTGTAGTGTTATACAAATGAGTGGAACTGCCGCTTCTTCTCTACTCCTTTTTGCTTAATAAAATAGAGTATTACGTTGCTACGTCATGTCCCTTATGTCCCATGCTTTAGATGCTGAAATAGTTGAGTTATTTATTTGAAATACTGCTAAATGAATAACATATGAATATTGAACTGCTAATGTGAATTGATGTCTGAAATGAATTGATAATCCCCTTTATGTTTAATGCTGCTGAAGCACCTTAATAATGCAATACTAGGTGAATGATACATGATAAATGAACTGGCTATGTTATTGACACAATGACATGAATGAAACACTTGAATCATGTACACTCTGTGTAATTGTTACAAAGATATAAGATGATGTTTATTTTCTTATAATCAATGAAATGAAAGATAAATATCCATATGAAATAAATAAAATGATGTATGTCCTTATAAGAATTGAATGATGTGATAATATTGCAAAGAATGAATTGATACAATGGAATGATGAGGCTTGGGATCGATGAGATCAACAAGTATGGAAATGATGTGAATATGTAATAATGAGTCGTTTAACACGACCTGGATGAGATGAAATGATGTATTGTTGCCTTTACTTTATTTTAATATTTTACCATGCATTTATGTTCACAATCGCGATTGATTCCATTGGTCAAAAAATAGCTTATGCGAACTCGGTAGTGCTACTGGAAGCACTGGTCTTGCTTGTACATCTTCTATTGTCGGAAAAGGACGATGTCTTGGGTCAGTCAGGCATGTCACGCTTGCGTCTATGGCCTGGTTGCCCTATGCATAGTTTGATCGATTGACCGACTTAACATATGTGTTTTCTAGATTTTAAAGCTCTCCTTATGTGCGCATTGATCGACCGACGTAGGGATTTACATGGGGCGTTGTGCATTGCGTCGGAGATGACTATAGCTTCTTTGTCGGATACGCATTTGCTTGATCTTGGACAACTTGTGCACAAGGTTTGAGATAAGTTTCCTCAAACAATACCTGGGGCACTGGGACCAATTCGGCCTGGAAGGAAACATTGGCGTGCTTTGGTAGCACGGGTTTTGCGAGGCACTCTTAGAGGCTAGCTACCTGCTTTTAGTGTACATTGCAGAATCCTTTGGCGTGCTTTGGGATCATAGGTATTATGAGATACTCTTAGAGGCTAGATACTTACTTTAACTAGGCATTGCAATATATTAAACCTATATAGCAAAAAGTGCGTATGGTATAACAACGCCAGTGGCCATATAGTCAGGATGCACGCTAATGAATGTTTTGTGCAGGCAGAGTAAAAGTAACACATAACCTGTATTTGATGCATGAATATTGCCATAATATGCTTAACATGATAACACCAAGTATGCTACAAAGATGCCTTACTATGAACACTGCTTAATCATGTCCTACATGCTAAACTTTTGTTATAGAAGTAAAATATGAGAATACATGCTACCCATGATTTACTGTTGCTTCCACGTAAACAATACTACTACATGTTTATATGTCTTTTCATTGAATACTGCTCAGGAATTGTAAACTGATGCTAGGCCCCAAATAGAAATATTATTCTAATAGATGTTTGCTCATATGACTACTTAGTGTTGGTAGGCGAGTGGGATGGTTCTGCTCGCCAGTATATAGGTGATGTACTGACCCACATTATGGACACTCTTTTTAGGTGCTTGTGCTTAGAAAGTTCAGTACACGAAGATTAGCTTGATCAGTTCTGCGGCATCGAAGATTTGTTGGACATACAAAAGCTCTCCTTGCAAAAGATGATGTCTTCTGTTTATAAAGGGCATAATCTATGGAACATTGTAAATCTGTTGTACCAGTGAGTTGTAAGCCAAGTCGGCATATCCAGTTGTAATCTAATGTATAAAGTATCTAATGTAAGCCTAAATGGCATGTGTTCGGTTGTTTATCAATGTAAAGTGAGGTGTGTTGTAAACCTTACATTCTATTTCAAGCCTTGTACTTTACTTTAATTATCAAAAAAGAGAGCTTATTTCTACATATCTCTGTTTGACTTCAAGATATTTGCTGATTTTTACTATTATGAATCAATAAGGTATTCCTTTCAATAGAAATAAATATGTCATCGTTATCTTCAATTTGTTTGCTTTTGCCGCTTTGATGTGTTCTTATTTGAATATTATCAATTATGTAACATCTTTGCCTTGTACAAGTGCAATACTAGACTAGTATGACATCACGCCCAAGCGAGGACGATCGGTTCCCAGAGATAAATGCGAGGATGAATGACAAAGTGTAATCGGAGCATGACACCTATACCAAACCTTGTCCAAGTACTACCAAATCACATGGGCACGTTGTAAATACCCTAAATTTTACTATAGATTTTTTATTTTTATATTGGTATTTATACGTCGAGGACGAATACATATATACGAAGTATTTAATTTTGTTTATACAAAATTGTTTTATTATAGAGTTTATTTTTATGAATATAAAAGGTAAAAATTTTGCTTACAAATACATATAAGGTAAAAACATTTTACTTTGTTTAAGATATATAAAATATGTCGCACTGTATTTTTGTCAAAGTTCACTTATTTAGTATATAAATCTATTTCATTTATTATACAAGTATATAGGTCCCGATTTCAAAAATAATATTTATGTAAATAATTTGTACTATTTGTGTGTGAGGTACATGAAAACATATTTATGTATATTTTGTAAAAATTTGATTTTTGAAAAAGTTATTTGAATTTATTTTTGATTATGAAAAAGTATTTAAATCCTTTGGAATTATTTTTAAATTATAAAAAGGTATTTTAAATTATGTTTATATATTTATAGTAATTAAATTTGAATTTAGATTTACTAAAGAAGTTTGAATTGATTTAAATTAAAGGTAAGAATTATCTATTGGGGTTCAAACGGTCCTAATCTTTATCTAACTTGGACTTCTCCACCCTATTTATAGGGGAGCCTAGCCATTGTTTTTCTCCACAAAATTTCTCTACCATCAATGTGTGTGGACCGTGTCGGTATTCACTCCCCCGTTTCAGCCGTGACGGCCTCGGATCCGACCCCGGGTGTCTTTCCACTATGATGTATTTTTACATATACATCCATGTCCGCCTCCTTCGTTCTAACACGTCGGACACAAGCTCCATGTATCACGCAGGACACGTCCACACCTAAGTTACCGAAACCCTAAATCTAAATATACCTAACCGGCAACCTCGTCGGAGTCCTGGCGGCCCCCGCCGCCACCGGTTCTCCTCCGGCCACTTCGACAACCACCGTCTTACCATAGAATCCCCACCATCACGGATTGACCCTGCCACACCGTCAACGATAACCACCACCGCCAACTCCATTCACCCAGCCTCCACAACTTCCTTCACCAGTCTCGACCCCGGCCAATCTACCATCGAACCTACACTAGTGCCACCACCCCTGTCAATAATCCACACCACCGACGACCTCCTCCTCTACACAGCCACCATGTCGGCCTACCACCAAAACCCTAACTTACCTTGAGATCTCCAGCCGAGACGACCTTATCCTCCGCACCCACCCTCCACCGCCAACTCCATTCACCCAGCCTCCACATCCTTTCCCACCAGCCTCGATCCCTGCCGACCCACCATCGTACCTCCACCAATGCCATCATCCCTGTCAACAATCCACACCACCACGACCTCCTCCTCTACACAGTTACCATGTTGGCCACCACCAAAACCCTAACTCACCTCGAGATCTCCGACAGAGATGACCCCATCCTCTGCACCCGATCACCCAACCGACACTAACCGTCGGTACGTCCTAGATCTAAGCCGGCCTCTGTCACATTCCTCCTCATCTACCTTCTTGAAGCTCCTCGGTGCCTCCGTCTTTCTGCACACAGCAAGCGTTGACCTCACTCAGGTGAGGAACTCTCTCTCTTCCGTCATTTTTTCTCTATCAACTCCTCTGATTCTTTTCCCCAATAGAAAATTTTTCTCTTCTCTGAATGAAAGAAGAGAGGCTATTAATTGGGCCAGAACAAATATTTTGGGCTTAATAGAAATGGTTTACCTGATATTGTCACGCCACAGAACCAGAATATTGGAGAGCGGGGGACAAACACAGCCAGCTACGTACATTGAAGTGAATCCCACATCGCAATACGGTCACGGCTGTCTAGATATATGAGGGTTTACTACAAGCCAACAGTCACTTATGGTCAAGAACAAGCCTAGTGTCTCAATCTCAAGCAAGCAAGTAATGTACAAGATGGTAGATCATCAGACATATAAAGTAAGGCGTCCTAAACATTACATATTCAGATGATCATGAAGCTAGTCATACAAAATACGAAGACTAGCAAGAGTTTAAGTCATAAATGATCAACCCTAGGATTTGTCAATCATGTTACAGCCCTTAGACAAACAGAAATGTAAATTTAACATGAGCTAACACTTGCTCGGCGGCAAAACGCCTCAAAAGAATAATTTACAATAGAGTACGAGAGCAAAATAAAACCCACTCATTTCCAGGATTGCGTCTAGTGTACACAATCTAGCTGGAAGACTGGAAGATCCTCGGGTGCTACTCCGAAATCTGGCTATACAAAACTAGCTGGGTCGGACACCAGAAAGAGCAAGTGCCAGAAAGGAGGCTTCACTTAAAAAATAAATTAGCATATTAGTACATGAGACATAAAGGATAATAAAAGACATGAGTTGAAGAAATCAGGATGATAAACGATAAGGTAACTAAGGAACTATTCCGGTAACCAAGTTACAACCCGTAAACCAGACAAGGACTGGGGTTGTAACCCTTCTCCTGAACAGAACTTAGTCCCTGGCCGATTATCGATAAGGTAAAGCATAACAGTAAATGTACTGAAGTAACCATGTACTGGTACTGACTAGACAAGACTAGACGGGAATCCATCCATCAATCACGACCAAGCAATAAGTACGGCTTGATACTTTAGCTAACTAGGGTTATCATAAGCCTAATTATTAGCAAGATACAATGAGATGTTCCAACAGCCACAAGCCCTGCAGACTTAATCCATGTTATCCAGTAGCAAGTTGAGAGAGTTGGATTAGGTGACTTGGGAGTGCAACACATGACAGTGTACTGGAAATGTGCCCTACTCGACGGCAGGCTATAAGTCCAATTAGAGCGCTCAGATAACGGGACTGCATGTAGCTGGGAAATCTCTTCATGGACTACTTGATCGATCTAGTCATTATCCTAGTCAAATTCAGAATAAATCCCTGACTGTGGTAACCAAGAATTCATGTCCTAGATATGATGCAAGACGAGACATGCAGCTTATACAAGCACAAACATCCACGGTGTCAAGATTGATAGAACTGAGGTTTCCTATGACCCTTTCTTTGGTGTGCGTATTGATCGATAGAAAGTTAAAAAGATCTAATACGTGTTCTAACCCTTTATAGACGAAAACTAGGGTTCACGAATTATACCCACGGCGGAAAGGAGACAAGTAATTCCTGGCAATCTCGAGCGGACGATCCCAAGATCTTCTGCACGTATTCCTTCCTCGAGTTGGACGTCGTGTGGGCGACGATCTTCCAACCTTTTCTTCTCCTTGGCAGCCCTCTTTTTCTCTCCTTACGTGAATCCCGAATTTAGAGAAAGTATTTGATTTCTGATCAGTAATCTGGCGACCAGAGAACAGAGGATATATATAGGCTACGGCAGGGACCATGAGGAGAAATTAGGGTTAGGCCTCCTAACGGATCTGGATATCCCGTGTTCAGCCCGAACACACAATCCAGGCCCATTAACAATATCTCGATCTACTAATGAGCTTTTGTTGCACTACCTCCCTAATTCCAAATTATGTTTGTGGGCTCCTTTTATTATATGCTCGTTTGGCTCCCCATGTTAAGATATCGTATGTCCGTCGATCAAATTAAGTTACTGACAACTATATTGATTCGACATCTTTTATCCTTAAGTAGTACCGCTCAACTTTATTTGTCATGTCAGATATAATCCACCTGTAGGGTTTACATGACAATCCTTATGAGCTCCTTAAGGGGACATCATCAACCCGATGTATCGGGACATGGATTCCATTTATAATCAACAACCCATCATACAGACAATATTATTACCCAATTCATAAAGGTTGTTGATCCATAATGAATCTCACTCTTTTATGAGTCAAAGTAATGCACACTGCATATACATGTCTGTTATTATATCCGGATTAAGAGCACAAGCATCCATAATAACAGAGGTGTTTGTTCTCTTATGTAGTCAGTACAAAGAGAACAACCTCAAGTGGTCCTGTTCAATACACACAAAGTGTACTAGTGTAAACCTATAGTTAAGATAGACTAATACCAGATTACACTAAAACTTTCCAATAGATTGCCCAAGTCCATCCAGGTTGTGAACTATTTATATACTCCATAGGAAACTGATAATATGATCTTCTGTGTGACACCACACACCATATTATCTACAATATAGAATATCAGACATTTGCATTAACACTTACAACAAATACAATATGCAAATATTTTTCCATATGATTCTCATTCAAAATTTAAGGAAATAAGGTTACTACAAAAGTGATGCTTTTAGTATATAACCCTAACAATCTCCCACTTATACTTAAAGCATTACTTTTCAGTATACTGTTACAAATCTCCCACTTATACTTAAAGCCATGCTGCTACACATCTAACTCACATTCCCTCAACATGACTATCAAAAGCCTTAGCTGGTATGCTCTTTGTAAAGGGATCAGCTAGGTTGTCGGCTGATGCTATCTTGACCACAGCAATTTTTTCTTTCTTTACGAAATCTCGTATTAGGTGGTACTTGTGCTCAATGTGTTTGCCTGTCTTATGGGCTCGTGGTTCCTTCGAGTTTGCAACTGCACCACTATTATCACAATAAAGTGTAATAGACTTAGGCAAACTAGGTACCACATCCAAGTCCAACAGAAAGTTTTTGAGCCAAACCGCTTCTTTGGCTGCCTCAGAGGCTGCCACATACTCGGCTTCCATGGTGGAATCAGCAATACATTTTTGCTTGATACTCCTCCACACAATAGCTCCACCTCCCAAAGTAAACACATAATCTGAGGTAGATTTCCTGGAATCCCTATCTGACTAAAAATCTGAGTCTGTATACCACAAGAAAACTAAACTATCTGCCTGGTAAACTAGCATATACTCTTTAGTCCTTTTCAGGTATTTTAAAATATGCTTTACGGCAGTCCAGTGCTCTTGTCCTGGGTTAGACTGATATCTGCTGACCATGCCTACGGCAAATCAGATGTCTGGTCTCGTACATAGCATTGCATACATTAAGCTTTCTACTGCTGAAGCATAAGAAACTGCCTTCATGTTCTCTATCTCTTTAGGTTTCCTCGGACACTGTTCCTTTGATAGAGCAATTCCATGTCTAAAAGGTAAGAACCTTTCTTAGAATTTTGCATACTAAAATAAGTTAGTACAATATCGATATAGGAAGCTTGGGATAAGCCCAACATTCTTTTCTTGCGATATCGTGGAACTTTGATCCCAAGGATGTGACCTAATTTTCCCAAGTCCTTCATATCAAACTGTTTGGATAACCATACCCTTACATCAGATAACACCTTCACATTATTTCCAATGAGCAAGATGACATCCACATAAAGTACTAAGAACACCACCACATTTCCGTCACACTTTCTGTATACACATGATTCATCCAAACATTGATCAAATTCATAGGATTTTATCACCTGATCAAAACATATGTTCCAAGATCTGGAAGCTTGCTTAAGTCCATAAATCGACTTCTTGAGCTTACAAACACGATGCTCTTGGCCCTTTTCAATGAACCCGTCTGGTTGCTTCATATAGATGTCTTCCTCAAGACTTCCATTAAGGGAAGCTGTCTTGACATCCATTTACCCTATCTCATAATCGAGATGAGCTGCAATAGATAAAAGAATCCGGATAGACTTAAGCATAGCTACAGGAGAAAAGGTTTCATCATAATCGATACCCTCTCTTTGAGTAAAACCTTTTGCAACAAGTCGAGCTTTAAAGGTTTCAACCTTACCATCTGATCCTCTTTTTCTCTTATAGACCCACTTGCATCCAATGGCTTTTACACCAACGGGTGGTTCTACAAGCTCCCAGACCTGATTAGAATCTATAGATTCTATTTCAGATATTATTGCTTTTTGCCAAGACTCTGCATCTTTATCTTGGAGTACTTCATTGTAGGTACAGGGATCATAATCTTGTTCCTCAGGGATGAAGTCTGACGACTCTCCCAAGAACATATATCTATCAGGTTGTAACACAACCCTTCCACTACGACGAGGCACTATCGGTTGTGGTGTAACATTTGTGACACGTTGTGTTGTTATTTGTGGTTCATCCTCTTGTACTGTTGGTAATGAAGTACTGGGTGTCTCACGTATCAGTTCTTCTAGAACAACTCTACTTATGAGTTTATGGTTCATTACATAGTCTTCCTCTAACAATCGAGCATTGGTGCTAACAATGACCTTCTGATCCTTAGGAATATAAAATAATCCTCCTTTCGTTCCTCTTGGATAGCCTACAAACAAGCATACTTCTGTACAAGATTCCAACTTATCTGTTTTTTTATTCAGCACATGTGCTGGACTACCCCAAATGCGAACATGTTTCAGACTAGGCTTACGCCCAATCCACAGCTCTGTGGGAGTAAGAGGTACTAACTTAGAAGGAACCAAGTTCAAAATATATGCTACTATCTCTAAGGCATATCCCCAAAATGAATCTGGCAAATTCGAATAACTCATCATTGATCTAACCATCTCCATAAGAGTTCTATTCCTTCTTTCGGCTACACCATTCTGCTGGGGCGTTCCAGGTGCAGTCAATTGGGATGCAATCCCAGCCTCTGATAAATAATCCCGAAACTCTCCAAAGAGGTACTCGCTACCACGATCTGATCATAATGACTTGATACATTTTCTATGACGTTTCTCCGTTTTAGCCTTGTACGCACTCAGACTTACGGTGCATTAAATAAATGTATCCATACCTTGAATAATTATCAATAAATGTGACAAAATATTCAAATCCACCTCTAGCTTGGATAGTCATGGGTTCACACAAATCAAAATGAACCAATTTCAACACATCTTTGGCCCTATACTCCTTTGCCGTAAAAGGCCTTTTGGTCATTTTACCTTCCAAGCAGGATTCACAGACTGGTAGTGCCTCCACTTCCAATGAACTCAAATGTCCATCTTCAACCAGTCTTTGAATCCTTTATAGGTTAATATGCCCCAATCGTAAGTGCCAAAGATATGTTTGGTTCATCCAAGAAGGTTCTTTTCTCTTATTTAAGTTAGATGACATATTATTCATTTCTATAAGTTACATTGTGGGCGAAATAGGATTAATAACATACAGATTATCAACCAATGCACCAGAACAGATAAAATATTTATTCTTTCTAATAACAATATTGTCATTAAAATAAACTGAATATCCATCCTTAACTAACATAGAAACAAAAACTAAATTCCTTCTAAGTGAAGGTGCATAAAAACAATCTCTCAATGTCAAAAACTTATTTCTACCAAAAGATAAAGTAACATCTCCTAATGCAACGACTGATACTTTTGTAGCATCACCCATGAACAAGTATATCTCTCCATGACTGAGCCGTCTGGTTTCCTGGAACCCCTGCAATGTATTGCAGACATGATTACTGGCTCCTGTATCTACACACCAGGTGTCAGTAGATAACACCCCTAAACATGTTTCAACTACTAGTAAATGAGATATAACTTCTTTGTTCCTTTGTTTGAGAAGTGGACAATCAGTCTTCCAATGTCCTGACCCTTTGCACTTGAAACATTTGCCTTTCGGTTTTTTCACCGCGCCTTGAGGTCTCATGCCCTTCTTTGCTGAGTTTGCCTGTTTCTGAATGTTATTATTCTTCTTACCGCCTTTTGGCTTAGAAGTAAAAGCCTTTTCAGAAACAAAAACATGACCACTCTGCCTAAAGAGAGATTCAGCATCCTGTAGCTCTTTTGCAAGTTCTGCCAAACTATACAACCTTTTGTTCATGTTGTAATTAAGGCAAAAATTGTCAAAACTTTTAGGCAGAGTTCTGAGAATGATATCGACGTGGGATTACCTATCGATTTTAGCTCCAAGGATCTCCATCTCATTCATATGACCCATCATCTTGAGAACATGATCCCTTACTAGTGTACCCTCAGCCATTTTTGTATTCATCAAATATTTCATAGCAAACTGCCTAGCTGCTCTACTCTGATATCCGAAGAGTTCCTTGAGGTTATACATCATGTCATAAGCTGTGGCCATGGCCTGATATGCTGATGTTGCAGTACATTTGACATAGATGCCAGAATGTAACACCGTGCCATCTCATCTGCCTTTTTCCACTTCTTATAAGCCTCTTTGACCTCTTCATCAGAGTTAACATCAGTCTTAGGTGGGCATTCCTCAACAAGTACATATTTGTACTCCTCAGCAGTCAGAACAATGTCCAAATTACGTTTCCAGTCAATATAATTTGGTCTAGTAAGTTTGTTTTCTTTAAGAATCACCATAAGTGGACTGAAAGAACCCATTTTTGAAATCCTGAGAATCACATAAATAAAATTATGTAGGGCAAAAAAAACTTTTTAAATTAACTAAATATTGATTCCCTCAAAACAATAATAAGAAATTCACCAACACCTTGAACACCATGAATTTAATTAGTATGCCACGATAGTGTGGACGTATACAAATTCAACTTTGTTAAAGTAGGTTTTTCTTATTAATTTTACTATCATGTTAATATAACTTTATGACAAATAAAATTAATATACTGGACTTGCTCTGGTCATACAAATAATAGCAGTGACTCCGATGGGGAGGATACCATTATTTGTATCTAAGTGTATACCATTACTTAATACTAAGTCCATTACCTTGTAATGAGTTCCTTCAGATGAAGAAGTGAACACATATTAGGTAACTTTCTACAATTATTCTTAAGGAAGTTTGTACTGGTGATCCATAATTATACTCATCTGATATGGAGGAAAGCACTAAAGCCAACGCGCAAGTATAATTACATCACCTACAAACCAGTAATGGAGACCATAGGATTTATACTAAATAAATATCTTCTCCCACTTAGTTATTTAACAATGAGAGTTTTTCTACTAGTTGATATTATGTCCATGTTGTCCATTATTAATGTAGGCTTAGTTTTCAAAAAAAACATCCATACAATAATAAACATGCATAATCAGAAAAAAGCAAAATGATAAAAATAAGAGAAAATATTTAACTATTATGGTCATCGTTGCTGCTCTGTCCTCAACTATCCGAATCCAAAATCTGGCTGCTCCGTCCTCAACTATCCTTCATCGAAAATCGTCTGTCTGCCTCTGTACTGCTTAAAACCAGCATCTCGTCCGGCGTCAGAAACAGCCACCACCGCCATCACGATTGATAAAAAATAATTAAAATTACATCAATCATATGCCTCCCGAAGGAGTTCACACATAATCTAGATTGAAAAATTAAAATAATAAGCATGATCAATCCTCGTGATTTTAATTACATCCACAGCAACAACAACATCCACGACATGTCCGTAGTTTAAACAACACAATCAAAAACATGTATTGGACCATAATAGTTGGATCTAAGATGCCTGCAAAACCGAGTTAGAACAAATCTACATCTAGCGACTATTACACAGTGCAGGTTTTATTAGACAACATGGACGTATCAATCAATATGTAGATCCAAAGTGGCTCTGATACCAATTGATGGAACTGGGGATTTACCGGACCCTTTCTTTGGTGTGCGTATTGATCGATAGAAAGTTAAAAAGATCTAATATGTGTTCTAACCCTTCATAGGCGAATACTAGGGTTCACGAATTATACCTGCGGTGGAAAGGAGACAAGTAATTCCTGGCAATCTCGAGCGAACGACCCCAAGATCTTCTGCACGTATTCCTTCCTCGAGTTGGACGTCGTGTGGGCGACGATCTCCCAACCTTTTCTTCTCCTTGGCAGCCATCTCTTTCTCTCCTTACGTGAATCACAAATTTAGAGAAAGTATTTGATTTCTGATCAGTAATCTGGTGGCCAGAGAATAGAGGATATATATATAGGCTACGGCAGGGACCATGAGGAGTAATTAGGGTTAGGCCTCCTAACGGATCTGGATATCCCGTGTTCAGCCCGAACACACAATCCAGGTCCATTAACAATAGCTCGGTTCACTAATGAGCTATTGTTACACTACCTCCCTAATTCCAAATTATGTTTGTGGGCTCCTTTTATTATATGCTCGTTTGGCTCTCCATGTTAAGATATCGTATGTCCGTCGATCAAATTAAGTTACAGACAACTATATTGATTCGACATCTTTTATCCTTAAGTAGTACCGCTCAACTTTATTTGTCATGTCGGATATAATCCACCTGCAGGGTTTACATGACAATCCTTATGAGCTTCTTAAGGAGACATCATCAATCCGATGTATTGGGACATGGATTCTATTTATAATCAACAGCCCATCATACATACAATGTTATTACCCAATTCATAGAGGTTGTTGATCCATAATGAATCTCACTCTTTTATGAGTTAAAGTAATGCACACTGCATATACATGTCTGTTATTATATCCGAATTAAGAGCACAAGCATCCATAATAACAGAGGTGTTTGTTCTCTTATGTAGTCAGTACAAAGAGAACAACCTCAAGTGATCCTGTTCAATACACACAAAGTGTACTAGTGTAAACCTATTGTCAAGATAGACTAATACCAGATTACACTACAATGTTTCTAATAGATTGTCCAAGTCCATCTAGGTTGTGAACTATTTATGTACTCCATAGGGAACTGATAATATGATCTTCTGTGTGACACCACACACCATATTATCTACAATATAGAATACCAGACATTTGCATTAACACTTACAACAAATACAATATGCAAACATTTGCCCATATGATTCTCATTCAAAATTTAAGAAAATAAGGTTACTACAAAAGTGATGCTTTTAGTATATAACCCTAACAATGACAAGAGTTACTTAGCAAGTCAAGATAGCCGTCACAACAACATATCAAGTTTATCATGTTAGGTTTACTTATCAAGAGTGTGCCACGATGGGCCACTATCATGTCATGTTACTTGTCAAGAGTGCACCACGATGGGTCACTATCCAGAATCATCATGTCAAGTTACTTGTTACTCGTTAAGAGTGCGCCTTAACGGGCCACTATCGTGTCATATCCTTACATTATCATGAATAAGAGAAACTTGTATAAAAATAGCTAGTAACATATTCTTGAAGCCAAGAAAAAGATCTACAACTTTCATGTTGGGAGTTAGGAGAAATTCTGGCCACAATTCAGCCAAATAGGACATAAAAACAGGCCAAAACAGCCAAAATAGGCACTATATGGCATTCTGCGGCACTATGCAGCCTTCTACGGCACTATACGACCTTCTGTGGCACTATACAGCCTTCTGCGGCACTATGCAGCCACCTACGGTACTATGCGACCTTCTGCGGTACTATGCAGCATTCTGCGGCACTATACAGCAGTCTGCATCACCATGCGACACTATGCAACAGGCTGTACTATGCGGCAGAATGTACTATACGGCAGGCTGTACTATGCGTCAAGCTGCATGATGCGACAGGCTGTACTATGCGGCACTATTCTTCGTCCCTGCCAGATTTAGGACAGATGAACTAAGAAATGTCCAAATCTTATTTTGGCCATAACTTCCTCAAAACAAGTTAAAATCTAACTTTTCAAAAGTCCATTTTGAGTAAAATTGAATTCTCTATAACATAAACAATCAAAACTTGAAAATAATAAAATTTGGTAGATCAAAATCCAAAAAAAACCGAAAAAGCTACAAACTTAGATCTACAAAAATCTATCCGTCCAAATCGAAAACTCCAAGTCCTAAAGATGCTTAGAATCTTGTAGAGAAGAAGATAGAACAATAAAATAGAAGATCCATCATGAAGCAAGTTGCACTTGCCTAAGACTTGGTAGGTGGGAGGAGTAAATAAAGAAGATGAAGAAGTAAATGTAGAAATGAATGAGGAGAGAGAGAGAGAAGAAGTTGGGTTATATATCAACCTTCTCCATCTCAAGCCAAACCAAGCCAAGCCAAACCATGTCAAATTGAACCAAACCAATCAAATAAACCAAGTCAAGATTAAACCAAGACTAGGCTAAGCAAAACAAGTCTAACTATGGTCCACTTGATAAATGCCAAAAATCTCGTATACGCATACGAAAACACGTATAACGAGAAACATGAGTGACAACTCTACCCACCTTAAAAGAATTTCGTCCTTGAAATTTAATCAAGAGGCTAGAGATATCGAAGTAAGCTATATTAATCATAAGCAAGCTACGACTAGCAGTCAATCAAGCAATGATTCATGCAAGCAAGGAATTATAAGCATAAGACATAAGGAAGACTTTATACCTTATGAGTCAAACAGATGTGGATATCGCAAGTGGATATCATCCTCACGCTCCCACGTTGACTCACCCAAAGAGTGGTGACCCCAAGCAACATGGACTAAACTAATAGTTTTGTTCTTGAGTACCTTTTCTCTTCGGTCTAATATGGATACGGGCATTTTCCCATACGAAAGGTTGGTACCAACAACCAATTCTAAATGATCAAGGACATGGCTCGGATCTGGGATACACCGTCGCAATTGGGATACATGGAAGACAGCATGCACCTCACGTAATGATGGTGGAAGAGCGACATGATAGGACACATCACCTACTCGCTGAAGGATATCGAACGACCCTATGTACCTAGGACTAAGCTTTTTTCGTACGTCGAATCGAATGACGCCATGGGTAGGCGAGATCCTAAGAAACACGTGGTCGCCGACTGAAAACTCAAGGGGACGCCGATGAAAATCAGCCCAATGGCGCTGGCGATCTTGGGCAACTCGAAGATGATATCTGACTTGTCTGACCACCTTGATTGTCTGTGTAATCATCTATGGACCAAGCATCTGTCTCTCGCCGGCATCATCCCAAGCTAAAGGTGATCTGCACATCCTGTCATACAATGCTTCAAAGGGTGCCATCTGGATACTGGCCTGGAAACTGTTGTTATAGGAGAACTCCATGAGATACTGGTGATCTTCCCACGAACCACCAAAGTCGAGTGTACATGACCGCAACATATCTACATGAGTCTGGATCGTACGTTCTGACTGACCATCTGTTTGCGGATGATAAGCTGAACTGAACTTGAGACGAGTCCCCAAGCTCTCTTGAAGATTCTGCCAAAAGTGCGATATGAACCTTGAATCTTTGTCTGATATGATACTAACTGGCACTCCACGCAATCTGACAATCTGCCTGAGGTACATCTCTGTAAGCTGATCCGTCGACTGGCCAATTCTGAAAGGGATAAAATGAGCTACCTTTGTGAGTCTGTTAACTATAATCCAGATAAAATCTCTTCTAGCTGGGGATTTAGGTAACCAAGTTATAAAATCCATAGTAATGTGCTCCCATTTTTATTCTTGGATCGGTAAAGGTTAAAGAAGTCCAGCTGGTCTCTGATGTTCAGCCTTATCTTGTTGGCATACTAAACAACGAGAGACAAACTGGGCTATCTCCCTCTTCATGCCATTCCACCAGAAATGCTGACGAATGTTTTGGTACATCTTCGTACCACTGAAATAAATTGAATACTGAGAACTGTGAGCCTCTGCCATGATCTTCTGTTTGATATCACCACTGGGTACACAAAGACGTCTCCCATGTCGGAGAGTATCATCTTTATAAATACGTAACTCTGCTCTCCGTCCTGCTTCACACTCTACTCTAAGTCGCTGAAGCTTGGAATATGCTGATTGTGCCATCTTGATCCTCTCAACAATGCTGGACTGAACTTGTATGCTGGCCATCAATACCATATTGGTAGGAAAAACTATTTCAATACCCATCTTCTGAAGATCTGCTAATAACTCTGGCTGTGTTGTTAGGAAATAAACTCCAGCTCTTCTGCTCAATGCATCTGCTACTACATTGGCCTTCCCAGGATGATACTACAGGTTGATGTCATAGTCTACGAGTAGTTCTAGCCATCTTCTCTGACACATATTAAGATCCTTCTGGGTAAACACATACTTCAGACTCTTGTGGTCGGTAAAATCTCCACCCGATCTTCATATAAATAATGACTCCAAAGCTTCAATGCAAAAACCACTGCTGCTAATTCCAAGTCATGGGTAGGATAATTCCTCTCATGGTCACAAAGCTGACGTAACGCATAAGCGACTACCTTACCATACTGCATCAAGACGTATCCCAATCCTCTGCCGGAAGCGTCAAAATAGACTGAAAATCCTCCAGTCCCATCTGGAAGCGTGAGAATGGGATGCTTTAACTTCTTAAATGAACTCTGACACTCTGCTGTCTAAGCAAACTGCACATCCTTGCGGGCAACTGCTTCAATGGTACTAAAATTCGAGCGAAGTCTGATACAAACCGTCGGTAATATCCGGCCAATCCTAGGAAACTCTAAACTTTTGCAACGGTACTGGAAACTGGCCATGACTTTATAGCCACTATCTTCTGGGGGTCCACTTCTACTCCACCTCTGGTGATGATGTGACCTAATTACGAGATACGATCCAGCTAAAACTCGCACTTATTGAACTTCGTATACAATTGGTATTCCCTTAGAATCTGAAGAACTATACAAAGATGCTGCTCATGCTCTGCCTCACTCTTGCTGTAGACTAAGATTTCGTCTATAAATACTATCACAAACTAATCTAAATAAGGCATGAAGATACGATTCATGAGGTCCATGAATACGGCTGGCGCATTTGTCGCTCCAAATGGCATAACAAGAAACTCCCAATGTCCATATCTGGATCTGAATGTTATCTTCGGGACGTCTTGCTCTCTGACTCTGATCTGATGGTATCCTGACCACAAGTCAATCTTCGAGAATACTGCCGCTCCTCTGAGTTGATCAAATAAATCATCTATCCTTGGTAGAGGATATCAGTTCTTGACTATTACAGAGTTGAAGGTACGATAATCAACACATAATCTTGACGTACCATCCTTCTTTTTCACAAAAAGTATCGGGGCTCCCCAAGGTGATCCACTAGCACGAATGAATCCCTAGGTTCTGAGTTCTTCAATCATCTTGTACAAGATCTCTAACTCTGATGGTGCCATCCTGTAGACTCCTCCTGACACTGATGCCATCCCTGGAAGCAAATCAATGGTGAACTCTATCTCTCTCTCTGGGGGCATGCCTGGAAGCTCTTCGGGGAACACGTTTGGGAACTTTTCAATGACTCTAGGAAACTGAACTGCCACTGCTACTGCCATCCGCAATTTTGGGGGAAAATGTTCTACTTTGCCCCTGGAAAATGAAAACTCTGGTTCGCCGGGAATACCAAAAATAATCCTGCCAATATGGCAGTCTATTCTTGCGTATTATTCCTTCAACCAATCCATTCCTAGGACCACATCATAATCGGCCATCAAAAATTCTATCAATCTAGCGAAAAACTCTCTACCGCTAACTACGATTCAACACAAGAAAAATACTCTATCTACTCCCACAAGACCGTTACCAGTAAGTATATTGAGCCCTACTGATAACGACCCGGGCTCCAGTCCTATCCATATTGTGAATCGTGCAGACATAAATGAATGTGATGCACCCGAATCAAATAATACTGATGCTGGAAAAGAGTTGATGAGGATGGTACCTGCCACCACCTCACCTGAAGCTAACTCTTCTTCCATGGTCAAAGCCATAGCCTAACCTTGCCCTCTTGGTGCTGTTCACCTCTGCTGGTGACATCTCTGCCTATTCTGAATCTGAGCTTGGGCATACTACTGAGCCTGAGGCAGTAATGGCCTCGGAGGCTGGTACTGCTGCTGCACTGGTGCTGGACCCCTAACCGATGGACTGGTTAGGTTTGATGATGATGAACTGGCTCTATTCGAACAGGACCCTATCTTATGATCCGGTGCCCCACAAGCCAAGCACAATACCTGTGCTCTGCAACAATCTGATACTACATGTCCTGGCTTCCCACAATGAGTGCAGCCCATTACGGAAGACTGCTTTTGCTTCTGTTACTGAGGATACACCAGTGTTGAGTGCTGAACTGACAAAACTGTGGTCGCCCGCCTAGGAGCTCCAATAGTTAAAGCCCTATCTGCCCATGAGACCTCTTCCGTCCTTCGCTTCTATCTACAATCCTCTATGAAGTATACTCATGCCTCTTCGCTGCTCGCAAGACAGCATCAAACGTCTGGTTCTCAAACTGCTCCACTGATATGATAATCTCTAGGTGGAGCCCTTGCTAGAATCTTTGGGCTCGATCCAACTCGATTGCCACCAAGGTTAGAGCAAACCAACTGAGTCTAGAAAACTTGATCGTATATCTATCGACCGACCTGCCCATCTGCTTAAGATTGGTGAATCTCGTCTGTAGATCATACCGAGCTACTACGTCGAAGTACTTGGTCTGGAACTTGTTACTGAACACTGCCCATGAGACAGGCATCAGTAATCCAGCTACTAGTATCGCCTACTAGCTGCGGGCTAAGTCCAATAACTGTAGCCGCACAACGGCCACCTTCTCTTCCTCAGAAATCCTAGCGGCTTCCAGGATAACCTCTGTGTCCTGAAGTCATGCATCAACAGAGATAGCATCTTCAGTACCGTCAAAGAAAGGAGGGTTCAGACGCTTGAAGCTGTTGGCCGCGTTGTTCCCTTGGTAACCAACTTTTTCCATGGCATCTTGTACTGTCTGGTACAGGACATCTCCCCGACGATCTTGAGATGCAAGCAATTCTCTGATGAGACCCACCAGGGTTCCATTGTCAGGCTCTGTAGGCTGGACTGGCTGAATTGGGGGCTCTAGATCACCAAAATGCATGACTCGGGAGGCTGCTCTAGAGTGCTGGGCTTGGTCTCCAGGTTGCTGCTGGTCTACTGGAGGTGCTCCGTCTTGCTGATCGGTAGGACCAAGAACAATGCCGCTGATGAAACGATATGGGGAACAATAAGGAAGGACCATGATAGATCGAAGATATAAACATGTGATCAGGTCAAGATTTTGAAAAGATTAGAAGACACGAGTAGAGATCAAGGGCGAGTGCTGATTGAGACATCTATTCAGTAAAACCCTCACATATCTTGATTTACAAGACCAGCATGGGCCACCACTTAAACCGTGTCATGCCCCAGAACCAAAATACTGGAGAGTGGAGAACAGACACAGCCAGCTACGTATATTGAAGTGGATCCCACCTCGCAATTTGGTTACGGCTGTCTAGATGCATGAGGGTTTACTACAAGTCAACAGTCACTTATGGTCAAGAACAAGCCTAGTGTCACAATCTCAAGCAAGCAAGTAATATACAAGATGGTAGATCATGAGACATACAAAGTAAGGCGTCCCAACCATTATATATTTAGATGATCATGAAGCTAGTCATACAAAATATGAAGTCTACCAAGAGTTTAAGTCATACATGATCAACCCTAGGATTTCTCAATCATGTTACAGCCCTTAGGCAGAAAGAAATATAAATTTAACACGAGCTAACACTTGCTCGGCGGCTAAATACCTCAAAAGAATAATTTATAATAGAGTGGAAGAGTAAAATAAAACCCACTCGTTTCCAGTGTTGCGTCTAGTGTGTACCATCTGGCTGGAAGGCTGAAAGATCCTCGGATGCTACTCCAAAATCTGGCCATACAAAACCAGCTGGGTCAGACCCCAGAAAGAGCAAGTGCCACAAGGGAGGCTTCACTTAAGAACTAAAATCAGCATATTAGCACATGAGACGTAAAGGA
The DNA here is from genome assembly GCA_029216955.1 of Iris pallida. NCBI lineage: Eukaryota > Viridiplantae > Streptophyta > Magnoliopsida > Asparagales > Iridaceae > Iris > Iris pallida. The sequence continues at coordinate 9,670,649 of JANAVB010042419.1, read as the reverse complement.
TAATAAAAGACATGAGTTGAAGAAATTAGGATAATAAACAATAAGGTAACTAAGGAACTATTTCGGTAACTAAGTTACAACCCGTAAACCAGACAAGGACCGGGGTTGTAACCCTTCTCATGAACAGAACTTAGTCCCTGACCGATTATCGATAAGGTAAAGCATAACAGTAAATGCACTGAAGTAACTATGTACTGGCACTGTCTAAACAAGACTAGACGGGAATCCATCCATCAATCACAGCCAAGCAATGAGTACGACTTAATACTTTAGCTAACTAGGGTTATCACAAGCCTAATTATTAACAAGATGCAATGAGATGTTCCAACAGCCACAAGCCCTGCAGACTTAATCCAGGTTATCCAGTAGTAAGTTGAGAGAGTTGGATTAGGAGACTTGTGGTTACGACACATGACAGTGTGCTGTAAATGTGCCCTACTCGATGGCAGGCTAGAAGTCCAATTAGAGCACCCAGTTAACGGGACTGCCTGTAGCTGGAAAATCTCTTCATGGACTACTTGATCAATCTAGTCATTATCCTAGTCAGATTTAGTATAAATTCCTGACCGTATTAATCAAGAATTCATGTCCTAAATATAATGCAAGACGAGACATATAGCTTATACAAGCACAAACACCCACGGTATCAAGAAAAGAGTTACTTAGCAAGTCAAGATAGCCGTCACAACAGTATATTAAGATTATCATGTTAGGTTTACTTATCAAGAGTGTGCCACGATGGGCCACTATCATGTCATGTTACTTGTCAAGAGTGCACCACGACGGATCACTATCAAGAATCATCATGTCAAGTTACTTATTACTTGTTAAGAGTGCGCCTTAACGGGCCACTATCATGTCATATCCTTACATTATCATGAATGAGAGAAGCTTGCATAAAAATAGCTAGTAACATATTCTTGAAGCCAAGGAAAAGATCTACAACTTTCATTGTGGGAGTTGGAAGAAATTCTGGCCACAATTCATCTAAATAGGACATAAAACAGCCAAAAGCAGCCAAAATAGGCATTATGCGGCATTCTACGGCACTATGCAGCCTTCTGTGGCACTATGTAGCCTTCTGCGGCATTATGCGACCTTCTGCGGCACTATGCAGCCTTCTACGGTACTATGCGACAGGCTGTATCACCATGTGGCAGTCTGCACAGTAGACTGCACTATGCGGCATGCTACACTATGCGACAGTCTGCACTATGCGGTACTATTCATCGTCTCTGCCAGATTCAGGACAGATGAACTAAGTGTCACTCCCCATTCCCAGTATACGTATTTTTAATACATGTACTGCTTAAATATATTTATTTAATATTTATCATATATTATCCTGTATTTAAATTCCTTTAAATTCATGTTAATTAAATTCCTGCAATTAATTTTCTGCATTTTACTTTCTGCTTTTATTTCTCTGCTTTATTTAGACTTGGGATCGGCTTGGTTTGGTTTAGTTAGTTGGTTCATCATGAACCAAACCCAACACCCCCACCTACCACCACCTTTTCATTTAAAGCCAACCCCCCTTTCTCTCTCTTCATTATTTTTCCTTCACCATTACTCTTCTTCTTCTTCCTCATCACTCCCTCCACCTACCAAACCATAGGCAAGTACATCTTGCTTCTTCATGAGGACCCATTTTTATGGTTCCATTCTCTTTCCCTTGTGATTCTAAGAGAGTTTAGAACTTGGCATTTTTCGTTTTGAAGCTTTATTTTTAGTAGATCTAGAAATTATTTATGTTCAGATTTTGGTAGTTTTGATCTATCAAACTTCTTTGTTTTCAAGTTTTGATGGTTCCATGTTGTAGAGAATTTTATTATACCCAATTTTGACCTTTGCAAAGTTGGATTCGGACTTATTTTGACCAAGTTATGGACTCTTGAAGCTTTGGGTTCAAACCATGGAGTTCTTGCTGTTTGGAGAAGACAGTGAGCAGTGCACGAGCTTTTTAGCTTGTGCCACTGAGTTACGCGTGCTCTTTAGTGCAGCACAGTCCCCATACGCAGCCTTTTGGAAGCGTATGGATCCCATACGCTGTCCTTTGGCGGCGTGTGTCTTGCATACGCTACCTCGAAGAGGAGTCGTATGGAGTCCATACGCTAGCCTGACTTGAGCGTATGTCTTCCATACGCTAGCCTGACTTGAGCGTATGTCTTCCATACGCTAGCCTGACTTGAGCGTATGACTTTCATACGCTAGCCTGACTTGAGCGTATAACTTGCACACGCTGGCTTAGATGGTAAGGAGTCGTATGGAGTTCATACGCTGCCTTTTGGAAGTGTATGACTTGCATACGCTGGCTTAGATGGTAAGGAGTCGTATGGAGTTCATACGCTTCCTTTTGGAAGCGTATGACTTGCACACGCTAGCTTGACCTGAGCGTATGCTGCCTGAGCGTATGCTGGCCTGAGCATATGCTGCCTGAGCGTATGCTGGCCTGAGCTTATGGTGACCTGAGCGTAGCTTGACCTGAGCGTACGCTGACTTGAGCGTAGCCTGGCATGAGCATAGCCTGCTTATCCTGGATCTTCTATATAGCCCTGTATATTGATATCTTATTAGATGTTTAACGTCCATTTTATATCCTTACGCCTTTTTGCATTAACTTGATATAATCATGATATGCTAATATTTCTGTTAAATATAGATTGTTACGTGGGATGTACCATGTGTCGTGAATTGAGTCATAGATACCCCGATTGACTGGAATTAAACCCTGAGAGTTGTAGACTCGACTCCACTGAATACTATTTGACTTTCATGCCTTGTCACCATTGATGATAATGGTTATCTTGACTAAAATTGATCATGCGTTCCTAGTTGGAACTAAGAGACTGGCTAATCGTCTTATTGAACGAAATGAATGAGACACGTTCATGTAATGAACTATTGTACTCGATTAGCCAATCCCGAATATTGGCATACAGGCACATGCAGGCTTCAAACTATTTATTTATCTATTTTACAAAAACAGCATGTGTACTTTATGGTCAAGGCATGATTACTCCGTGGTCAGATTTGATTGTTGCATCACGCTATGTAAAACCTACAACCTAGCCGCACGGGTATCGTTGTAGAGTTACGCATATCGTACCCCGTACGAAAGTACTCATTTGAATGACCATGATCCACGGCATGGAACTTCACTCAACGTAGGAACTATTAAGTTAAATAAAATAATGATGGCATGGAGAGAATGGATTCCCGAGTTCTTACATGGCAGCCCCCTTGGGACTATTAAGTACCCGACGGGCCGGCTGGTTCCCACAGATACTGTAAATCTGTCACAAGGGCAGGGAACAGTATCTGCTTATATTATTGTACATGCTATAACGGCGGGCGTCCCGCTGGGACTCGTCTAACTACATGATTGGCGCAATTGATTGATTGGATAGACTAGCCTTGCTTGCACATAGTAAGAACTGAAGAATCCCTATTTGCATAATTCTAGGATAACTTGGGACTCACAATAGCAAGCCGTAGTAGTTGATTGGCCGTTCAAGATGATTTGTTTGTGTACTGTACCTACCCTGTTTCCTAACTGAGATGATCAGAATATCAGGACATGACGGGCTAACTTCTGTCCTTGTTTGGTTGGGAGGTTGGTTCGAAGTGTCGTGATGTTATATAAATCCTAGTGGGAGGCAGAGATCTATTACTATATTCTCTTACTTACTGGTTTAGTCCTTCATATCGTGCTCCCTTGTGGTACTTGCTATTAGAGGTCTAACCTCTCTGGTTTTGCATGGCCAGATTTAGAGCCAGTCCCCGAGGATCCAGCTTACTTCTACCTACAAGATGGTCAATACTAGGGGAATGATCGCAGGAGGACTCGAGTGGGTTTCTTACTTCACCGCTCATTTTGTTATTTACTTTATACTTAGCCGTTTGGCACCGATATGTTAGTCGGATTGTCTTGTACTTACTTTTGCATAATTGTAACTAAGTCAGACTGCAGCTGATAACAATTGTGTACATGTTACTATACCATCTGGCTATGTTTTGTAAAGCCAGATCTCAAGAACATTTTGACTAAGCGTTTGGGACGCCTTACTACTTTATCTTATATGTTCTCTATTTCTGTTTCTTATTTTGAATGATTGAGACAATAGATGTGAAATGACCATAGTGAGACTTTCATGTAGTATGCACCCCCTTGTCCTTTAGACATCATTGATCGTATTATACGGTATTCATCTACCCGTAATACGTAGCTGGCTGAGTCATTCCCCCGCTCTCCAGTATTCTGGTTCTGGGGCGTGACACTAAGAAATGTCCAAATCTTATTTTGGCCATAACTTCCTCAAAATAAGTCTAAATCTAACTTTTCAAAGGTCTATTTTGAGTAAAATCGAATTCTCTACAACTTAGAACAATCAAAACATGAAAATAATAAAGTTTGGTAGATCAAAACCGAAGAAAATCAAAAAAACTACAAACTTAGATCTACAAAAATCTATCCATCCAAATCGAAAACTCCAAGTCCTAAAGATGCTTAGAATCATCTAGAGAAGAAGATAGAACTATAAAATGGAAGATCAATCATAAAACAAGTTGCACTTGCCTAAGACTTGGTAGGTGGGAGGAGTAAATGAAGAAGATGAAGAAGTAAATGTAGAAATGAATGAGGAGAGAGAGAAAGAGAGAGGAGTTGGGTTATATATCAACCCTCTCCATCTCAAACCAAACCAAGCCAAGCCAAACCAAGTCAAATTGAACCAAACCAATCAAATAAACCAAGTCAAGATTAAACCAAGACTAGGCTAATGTAACGCCCCAGTCCCAAAATACGTAGGACTAGGAACGTAGACATGCCAGCTGTATTCATACGAAGTACGTAGGTCTCGTATGAATACATAAGCTGTAAAATGCAGTAATCCAAGACAAACTAATCTCATCCACAATGAAAGAAATAATAATATAAATATCAACTCGAATATTTATGATACAATCGTTGGGCGAAGACAAAGTCCACTACCAACTATCAAAATGAACGAAATGTACATGAATCAAAAAATGGAAAGACGAACCAAGCGCGATCGTCTTCGGAATAATGAAAAAGACCACGGCCTTGGCTAGGATACCTGCGGAAAACAGGAACACACACCTGGAAAAAAACTAGGTCCTCAGAGGGACGTAACAAGATACATAAAAACAATACCATGATGAACTGTAAATGATACATGATAAAGAAAAGACCACATGCTCCAACACAATGGAACCTAACCATCTAGGTGTAATGCAAGTCGAAAACTATACTGGAACGTATAAGTGGGTAGGAATAAAGCATAGCATCCACTAGAGGCTTTCGCATGAACTAGTATACGTCTCTGACCGTATCTGACGACGTGGTCAGGACCGTGCAATTGGATATATCCCCTAGTTCATACTTTGCATCGCTAGCATACCTTCTGACCTTATCTGACGTCGAGGTCAGGGCCGTGCAATGGATATATCCTCTAGCGACACACCCATAACAGGGAAACCATAACCCATAACCGGGCAATCTAGAAGGCTTTGGGCTAGCTCATACGTCCCAGTAGTTTTCCCCGCCCATGTATCACACAAGTCATATCCATGTCTTGGCGATCCATATCTCTATGCAAGTCGCTATCTAGACTCCGCTAATCCATAAATGAACCGACACACGAACCGCCCGTATCGGTAGCAAGTCGAATACGTAGGTTCGTGTCGACCCAATGATCCTCACTCATGTGTCGTGTATGAGACGTGTCAACAAGTCAAAGAAGTTATGAAGCATAACTTCAACACACCGGGAAAGTCCGCTACCACATATGGTCCGCACACACACAAACATCGACATACATATCGATGACACCCAAGTCATACTTGGACATACTCTTACTAATGTAAAAACACTAGCAACATAAAATATCATGAATCAAATATAAATACAAGATGGCAAGGTATCTTGTCTGGTAGAGCGCCTAGTGTGCTGCGATAATCAATGTGGCACGATCTGCAACTTCGATATAACAACTATGCAAGGTGACCTCAGATGGCGGCACGAATCGTGTCATTGAGTCCGAAAGGGTCAAATTAGTTAGGGTAGGCATATGGGAGTACGAAATTGGGGAAAGAATAGGAATAATGGGATTGGTTATGGAAAAGAGAAAATCAAGGAAGATAAAATATATAATTTTTAGAAAACTATTTATAATCCTTGAAGGAAAAAATATATTTTTATTAGTAAAAATAATATTTGACAAACACATAAAAATATGGAAAATCGATTTAGGCTTAAATTCTATGTTTTGTAATAATAAATAAGATTGATAGCATACTACTTATGTTTAGTCAAAGTATTTAATAATTATATTAGAAAATTACTTATAATATTCGAAAACTATTATTGAAATTAAAATCTATATTTTCTTTTGTTCAAATATTCTAAATAAATATTTGAAAAGTCATAAAAACTATTTTCTTATGTCAAGCTATAATTTAGCTAGGTAAAAATATTATAATCATCCAAAATACTATACTAATATATCTCAAAATCTCTCGATACATATTAATAATAGTTAACAAAATTAATATAAGTAAGCCAAACCTAAATATAACATTAATGATAATAGTAATATAGCTACAACATATTTTGTACAAAAAAATAATAATAATAAATACAATATTAAAAATAAGGAAATAACAATAATAATAATAAGAAAATTTTGATATAGATATGTATATACACCAATATATTTATATATATACACATTTTAAATTATACCGTGATATTAGGAAAATACAAATAATAATAATAATAATAATAATAATAATAATAATAATAATGAGGGTGACAGATGCTTTTTAAAAAAACAATGATATAAAAAACAGAACAAAAAAAATGAATCAAACAATGTAGCTGTCTCTCCCTTCCAATAAAAAAAAAACAAAGAAAAGGGAAGAGAGTGAAAATGAGAGGAATAGATGAGAGAGGGAAGTGAGGGCAGAGGGAAGCGGAGAGGGGGAGAAGGTTGGAGATCGAGGGGGTCGGAGAGAGAGAAATCGAGAGGGGGAAGGAAGGGTCGCAGCTGGAGAAGAGAGGGAACGGGGTCGGCTCCGGCGGAGCTTACGGTGGAGGCGCAGTGGGTCGCAGGGGAACGGCGAGTTCGAGGAGACCGGCGGTAGGTTTTGACGAGGGGTCGGGCGTGGGCGGTTCTTAGGCACCGGCGGCTAGCCTGGGGGTGGCGGCAGAGAAATCGGGGCGTGGAGGCCTGGGAAGGTGGCTCGGTTGCGGGAAATTCCGGGGGTGCGTCGCTCGGGCACGGCGGAGATGCGCCGGCGGAGAGGGTCGGCGGTTGGGCGGTCTGGACGCGGCGGATGCGTCGAGGTGAGCATCTTCGTTTTCCCCTTCTCTTTTACTTTGGAGTTTTTGGGTCGATGGCGGGACGGTGGTTATTCTGGTGGTGGTCGAGGCTGGGTTTTGGTTGGCCGGAATTGTTAGTGGCGGTGGTGGCGTAGGTGGTTGCTGTGATGGGTTTGGGGTTTTGGCCGGATGAGTGTGGTGAGGACGGGTTGTGATGGTGATGGTTTGGCTGGAGATAGCGGTGGGTCGGTGACAGGGCTGGGATGAGCTCTGGCCGGGAAGTCGAGGGGCTTAGCTGGAGTAGGGGCCAGGGAAGAAGTGTTGAGGGTGGTGGTGAAGGGGTCCGGTGTGTGGTGATACTGACTTTGGCGGGTCGGTCGTCGGTTTGTCGGGATGTGGTGAAGGTGGTCTGTGATTGCTGCCGTCGTGCCCGGGGTGTGTCCCGACACGAGGTGGTGTTGATGGTCGGGGAGTCGGGTACATGATCGAGCGGGTTTGCCGGGGTGCTGGTTAGGAGTCGAGGCGGAGACGGACAGGACAGTGGATTAGGTTTAGGATTTAATATTGTGTCGGAATTGTCGACACGAAAAATAATAAATGTAAATGTAAGATGTGTGGAATAAGAGAGCCACCGGGGTCGGATCCGAGGCCGTCACGGCTGACACGGAAGAAATTGGACACAGACACGATGCACGCGCTTCGATGGAGAAATTTATGGAGTAATTTGTGGATGGTAGAATTTATGGAGGAGTACCTGCCTATTTATAGGATGTGGGAATTCCCAATTGGATAAAGATTAGGATTGATTTAAAACCCAATAGATAAATATCATATTAATTTAAATAGTTTTAAAGTAAATTCAATTCAAATTCGAATCAATTTAAATCTAAGTGGATCTTACATTAAAAATAGGACCCATAAAAATACATTTGTATTTATAATTCAAAATAATTAATTTAAATATCAATCAACAAATTTTAAAATATTTTTATGAACACTAAAATTATAATAATAATAAAGTTCAAAAATTTATAATAAATATTTAAGTATTAATAGGAATAATTTCAAGCTACATTTTAAATTAACTAGCATAACAAATTTTGAAAATGAGTATTAATATTTTTAATAGTACTAGGAAACATTTTAAAATATACTTTAATAATTTAGCTAAACAATATCGAAAAATAACCATAAATATTTAAATATTAAAATTACCTTCTTGCTAAATACTTTATTATAAATAATAAAATAAATTTTGAAAATATACATGAAATAATTTTCTAGTTTTCTAAATTACCACTAATCAATAAAATAGCATTCTATAAACAAATAGATAATAGACTTTGCTTTTAATAAAATTAATTTTATATATATTATTTTGAAACTATTACCGAAAATAAAATCAAAAATTATTTTTCTAAAAATATGTACCTCGCACATATTTGCACTCGATGGGTAATACGAAAAACGCAAATTTTCGTACGACGTACAATACGACTATGCGACGTATAAATACAAAAAAAAGAAAATCAGTACCAAATTTAATAAAAATGAATAGTAGAAATTTAGGAGTTTTACATCCTACCCAACTTACAAGAATTTCGACCTCGAAATAAAAATAAGTAGGGGGTTGAGAGGATACAAGGGTATATTAATGAGGGACAATCGAATCACGACGTTTAGAAGATCGTGATTTCGATAATTACGAAAATAAATCACAAATTTATTTTAGGGAGTGAATGATAGTTGCGATAATGAATCTAGGGTTAGGGGAAAGGATTAGTAACTCGAGATGGGGATATAGTCCCATCGGTTGGTCGATGGCTAACTATTTTGGCAATAGTTGGGGGATAACTAAAGGTGATACCTTGGGTCTATCTATTAGTGACGAGTCTTCGTCTAAGTAAGTGAAAGACGAAAACTAATATGAGTCCAAAGAAGTTGTTTTCGAATACCAATATGTGGTTCAAAGGCGAGTGAGTAATTCAAAAAGAATTGTCAAGGCTGTCGCGGATGGGACCCAAGAGAACAAGTTTAGCTATGTCCCTATCCACGTAGAACGATAAATAAAAGCGAACCAAAGTGCACTTGGTTGATCAGACCATCATGCACCGGTTCTAATAAGACAATATACTAGTGAGTGGCCACTCCATAGCATATGCCTTGATCAAGCTCGATAAAGAATTAGCTTGCAAATACTAGGCTATATTAGCACCATTGGTCTAGATAATAAAATATAGGCACGAGAGATTTAGATTGAAATAGAGTAGAATTAATTCAAACTCCGTAAGTCTTTCAGTTATATCCTATGTTGGTCTCTATACAGTCGTCCTATAGTCTCTTTGTCCAAGTCTTTAGTTTACTAGATGGGTTAGGTCCTTTAAATTCTATAACCTAAGTGAACTTGCTAATATAGGACACAAGGACAAAGTGATTGCTAGGTCATAAGACATTCTACCCAACTTACAAGAGCTAAACTAGTAGGGTGATGGAACAATGAGTCAAGTCTACCTAGTATGGATTACCTTTCTAACCAAGGTCAAGCACGAAAGAAGGATAAGAATTAACGGTAGAGGGAATCAAGCAAGATGCAAAACGAGGGAGTCAAAGTAGAATCGAGGAGGTCAATTATGTGGATGAGATCCTAGACTCTAATCCTATTCGCAGGCTTGCTTGGTACGGTAAAGTAACCAAATAATTTATCTTGACCTGCATGGGCCACCACAAAAACATGTAACGCCCCAGTCCCAAAATACGTAGGACTAGGAACGTAGACATGCCAGCTGTATTCATACGAAGTACGTAGGTCTCGTATGAATACATAAGCTGTAAAATGAAGTAATCCAAGACAAACTAATCTCATCCACAATGAAAGGAATAATAATATAAATATCAACTCGAATATTTATGATACAATCGTTGGACGGAGACAAAGTCCACTACCAACTATCAAAATGAACGAAATGTACATGAATCGAAAAATGGAAAGACGAACCAAGCGCGATCGTCTTCGGAATAATGGAGAAGACCACGACCTTGGCTAGGATACCTGCGGAAAACAAGAACACACACCTGGGAAAAAACTAGGTCCTCAGAGGGACGTAACAAGATACATAAAAACAATACCATGATGAACTGTAAATGATACATGATAAAGAAAAGACCACATGCTCCAACACAATGGAACCTAACCATCTAGGTGTAATGCAAGTCGAAAACTATACTGGAACGTATAAGTGGGTAGGAATAAAGCATAGCATCCACTAGAGGCTTTCGCATGAACTAGTATACGTCTCTGACCGTATCTGACGACGTGGTCAGGACCGTGCAATGGATATATCCCCTAGTTCATACTTTGCATCGCTAGCATACCTCCTGACCTTATCTGACGTCGAGGTCAGGGCCGTGCAATGGATATATCCTCTAGCGACACACCCATAACAGGGAAACCATAACCCATTATCGGGCAATCTAGAAGGCTTTGGGCTAGCTCATACGTCCCAGTAGTTTTCCCCGTCCATGTATCACACAAGTCATATCCATGTCTTGGCGATCCATATCTCTATGCAAGTCGCTATCTAGACTCCGCTAATCCATAAATGAACCGACACACGAACCGCCCGTATCGGTAGCAAGTCAAATACGTAGGTTCGTGTCGACCCAATGATCCTCACTCATGTGTCGTGTATGAGACGTGTCAACAAGTCAAAGAAGTTATGAAGCATAACTTCAACACACCGGGAAAGTCCGCTACCACATATGGTCCGCACACACACGCACACACACAAACATCGACATACATATCGATGACACCCAAGTCATACTTGGACATACTCTTACTAATGTAAAAACACTAGCAACATAAAATATCATGAATCAAATATAAGTACAAGATGGCAAGGTATCTTGCCTGGTAGAGCGCCTGGTGTGCTGCGATAATCAATGTTGCACGATCTGCAACTTCGATATAACAACTATGCAAGGTGACCTCAGATGGCGGCACAGATCGTGTCATTGAGTCCGAAAGGGTCAAATTAGTTAGGGTAGGCATATGGGAGTACGGAATTGGGGAAAGAACAGGAATAATGGGATTGGTTATGGAAAAGAGGAAATCAAGGAAGATAAAATATATAATTTTTAGAAAACTATTTATAATCCTTGAAGGGAAAAAAATATTTTTATTAGTAAAAATAATATTTGACAAACACATAAAAATATGGAAAATCGATTTAGGCTTAAATTCTATGTTTTGTAATAATAAATAAGATTGATAACATACTACTTATGTTTAGTCAAAGTATTTAATAATTATATTAGAAAATTACTTATAATATTCGAAAACTATTATTGAAATTAAAATCTATATTTTCTTTTGTTCAAATATTCTAAATAAATATTTGAAAAGTCATAAAAACTATTTTCTTATGTCAAGCTATAATTTAGCTAGGTAAAAATATTATAATCATCCAAAATACTATACTAATATATCTCAAAATCTCTCGATACATATTAATAATAGTTAACAAAATTAATATAAGTAAGCCAAACCTAAATATAACATTAATGATAATAGTAATATAGCTACAACATATTTTGTACAAAAAAAATAATAATAATAAATACAATAATAAAAATAAGGAAATAACCATAATAATAATAAGAAAAATTTGATATAGATATGTATATACACCAATATATTTATATATATACACATTTTAAATTATACCGTGATATTAGAAAAATACAAATAATAATAATAATAATAATAATAATGAGGGTGACAGATGCTTTTAAAAAAACAATGATATAAAAAACAGAACAAAAAAAATGAATCAAACAATGTAGCTGTCTCTCCCTTCCAATAAAAAAAACAAAGAAAAGGGAAGAGAGTGAAAACGAGAGGAATAGATGAGAGAGGGAAGTGAGGGCAGAGGGAAGCGGAGAGGGGGAGAAGGTTGGAGATCGAGGGGGTCGGAGAGAGAGAAATCGAGAGGGGGAAGGAAGGGTCGCAGCTGGAGAAGAGAGGGAACGGGGTCGGCTCCGGCGGAGCTTACGGTGGAGGCGCAGTGGGTCGCAGGGGAACGGCGAGTTCGAGGAGACCGGCGGTAGGTTTTGACGAGGGGTCGGGCGTGGGCGGTTCTTAGGCACCGGCGGCTAGCCTGGGGGTGGCGGCGGAGAAATCGGGGCGTGGAGGCCTGGGAAGGTGGCTCGGTCGCGGGAAATTCTGGGGGTGCGTCGCTCGGGCACGGCGGAGATGCGCCGGCGGAGAGGGTCGGCGGTTGGGCGGTCTGGACGCGGCGGATGCGTCGAGGTGAGCATCTTCGTTTTCCCCTTCTCCTTTACTTTGGAGTTTTTGGGTCGATGGCGGGACGGTGGTTATTCTGGTGGCGGTCGAGGCTGGGTTTTGGTTGGCCGGAATTGTTAGTGGCGGTGGTGGCGTAGGTGGTTGCTGTGATGGGTTTGGAGTTTTGGTCGGAGGAGTGTGGTGAGGACGGGTTGTGATGGTGATGGTTTGGCTGGAGATAGCGGTGGGTCGGTGACAGGGCTGGGATGAGCTCTGGCCGGGAAGTCGAGGGGCTTGGCTGGAGTAGGGGCCAGGGAAGAAGTGTTGTGGGTGGTGGTGAAGGGGTCCGGTGTGTGGTGATACTGACTTTGGCGGGTCGGTCGTCGGTTTGTCGGGATGTGGTGAAGGTGATCTGTGATTGCTGCCGTCGTGCCCGGGGTGTGTCCCGACACGAGGTGGTGTTGATGGTCGGGGAGTCGGGTACATGATCGAGCGGGTTTGTCGGGGTGCAGGTTAGGAGTCGAGGCGGAGACGGACGGGACAGTGGATTAGGTTTAGGATTTAATATTGTGTCGAAATTGTCGACACGGAAAATAATAAATGTAAATGTAAGAAGTGTGGAATAAGAGAGCCACCGGGGTCGGATCCGAGGCCGTCACGGCTGACACGGAAGAAATTGGACACAGACACGATGCACGCGCTTCGATGGAGAAATTTATGGAGTAATTTGTGGATGGTAGAATTTATGGAGGAGTACCTGCCTATTTATAGGATGTGGGAATTTCCAATTGGATAAAGATTAGGATTGATTTAAAACCCAATAGATAAATATCATATTAATTTAAATAGTTTTAAAGTAAATTCAATTCAAATTCGAATCAATTTAAATCTAAGTGGATCTTACATTAAAAATAGGACCCATAAAAATACATTTGTATTTATAATTCAAAATAATTAATTTAAATATCAATCAACAAATTTTAAAATATTTTTATGAACACTAAAATTATAATAATAATAAATTTCAAAAATTTATAATAAATATTTAAGTATTAATAGGAATAATTTCAAGCTACATTTTAAATTAACTAGCATAACAAATTTTGAAAATGAGTATTAATATTTTAATAGTACTAGGAAACATTTTAAAATATACTTTAATAATTTAGCTAAACAATATCGAAAAATAACCATAAATATTTAAATATTAAAATTACCTTCTTGCTAAATACTTTATTATAAATAATAAAACAAATTTTGAAAATATACATGAAATAATTTTTTAGTTTTCTAAATTACCACTAATCAATAAAATAGCATTCTATAAACAAATAGATAATAGACTTTGCTTTTAATAAAAATAATTTTTATATATATTATTTTGAAACTATTACCGAAAATAAAATTAAAAATTATTTTTCTAAAAATATGTACCTCGCATATATTCGCACTCGACGGGTAATACGAAAAACGCAAATTTTCGTACGACGTACAATACGACTATGCGACGTATAAATACAAAAAAAAGAAAATCAGTACCAAATTAAATAAAAATGAATAGTAGAAATTTAGGGATTTTACAGCTAAGCAAAACAAGTCTAACTACGGTCCGCCTGATAAATGCCAGAAATCTCGTATACGCATATGAAAACACGTATAACGGGAAACGGGAGTAACAGATATATTATGAGGTTTATAAGTTGGGCCTGAATGTTGAGCTCAATATCCTAAACCAATTTATATAGGGATTGGATTTAGGTATTGGGCCAGGACTGATTTTGGTTTTATTTTTTATATAGTTTTGGGGCTGATTATTTAGGCTAAGCCCACAAATTTTTTTGGGTTTAAATCTTGTTATGTGCTTCACAATAATTAAACTATATATATATATATATATATATATATATATATATATATATATATATATATATATATAGCTCAATAGCCTAAACCAATTTATATAGGGATTGGATTTAGGTATTGGGCCAGGACTGATTTTGGTTTTATTTTGTATATAGTTTTAGGGCCGATTATTTAGGCTAAGCCCACAAATTTTTCTGGGTTTAAATCTTGATCTGTGCTTCACAATACTTTATATATATATATATATATATATATATATATATATATATATATATATATATATATATATATATATATATAACTATTCAACCCAATTAGGAATTCCTAAATGGGTTGAATAGTTATATATATAATTTTGAATGGTATATATATATATATATATATATATATATATATATATATATATATATATATATATATATATATATATATATATATATATATAAAGGGTCACCCATACATTTAGCAAAATAAATGATTTGGGTTTGAAAATTTATTTTAGGATCATATTATCAATATTACATTTAGGATCATATATATATATATATTTGGGTTTGAAAATAAATGATTTATATATATATATATATATATATATATATATATTATATATATATATATATATATATATATATATATATATATATATATATATATATATATATATATATATATATATATATATATATATATATATATATACTCTCGGGTTTTTGAATAAGTATAAATATTTCTGAATATTATAAGCCTATATCCCTTATAGACTAGATTGTTCAAATCCTTGATCATGAATGATCAATACTTCATATTTCCTTGCAAATTCGAACCCCTTCACATCGACCATGGCTATTAGAGAAATCGGGACATGTCAGATCGTCGCAATGTCATTACTGTTTATTTATCTGCCTCATCATAATGCGTCCATTTAATTATTTATTATTTATTATTTTGTAATATAAATTGTCTTCTAAATCAAATGTGCATACAGCTTACTGTTTAGTTCTATTTTTCTTTACTCATTTATTTCTATGCACATTTGACCTAGATTTAAGAGGCCATCCCTTGCTTGTGTTGCATTCATTAGCCTTGACGTTTATGCCACAAAGTCGTGAGTCGCATATAGATCTCGGACTTGCATATCGGTTGGCCATCGGTACGTACAGGCCTTACGCTAGGGTATGACTGTTATTAGAATTTGTATGACTATAGGACTTAGCAGTTATTAGTATAACATGTTGTGGATACAACATGGGTAGAAGCATTTGGCAGGGAGGACCTATACTACACGTTTGGGCAATGTCGTGTCAAGTCATGTCGGGTCGTGGAGGTCTTGCTAGTGACTCATTTGGGCACTACCCATATATCTGCTAGTGACTCTTCGGTGTGCTAACCATATACTGTGCTAGCGACTCGCTTGAGCGCTACCCGTATAGTATGGTCAGTCATGGTCAGCCGGTCTGCCTGCGTGAGTATTATTCTAAAATACATTTACACTAGATCGTTAGGCGACCTTATTCTTTTAGGTATATGTACATTTGGTTTGTGTACTTATACCTGATCGCAGCTTGGAACAATATTTGTCGTGAACTAGTGTGCCACACCATATCCTTGTTTGGTTGTAGGTGTGATCCACTACTTTGATGATTAAATATTGAACCTTATTGTGGTCCGGATACTACATCGGATTCATGGCATGGAAATTTACTTCATCATGGATTAGGGTGCCGTCTCCTGTCCTTGTTTGGTTGGAGGGATAGTACGCTAATTCAAGGGTGGAGTATTAGACCATGTTATGATCTGATTGACTTATTATTGAGCAGTTTATATTCAGTTCATATCATTCTTTTTTGTATCTTATTACGTCCCTCTGAGGACCTGGTAATCTTTCCAAGTGTGTATGTTTTCTTGACTTTTTGTAGGAATTCCAGCCAAGATCGTGGTCTTCTCCTTCCTATCGAAGATGACATGCTCTTAGATCATCTCTTGCTACTCGCATTCTTATTTTCCTAATTCCATCTTTTTAGTTTTATGTTGGTAGTGGATTTGTCTCCATCAACCAACTAGTAAAATAACATTTCATATTTGATTCCATAAGAAGCTTTATTCTTTTATTTTGTGGATGAGAGTAGTTGGCCGTGATTATACTGTATTTACAGCTTATGTATATTTATTATACGGCTGACATGTTTATGTACATAGTCCTACGCATTTTGGGACTGAAGCGTTACACAAGTCTAAAATATATACATAAAAATAAATAGAGCAATTCGAAACTAGTGTCAAGTGTCTGAAGAATTGGACATGTGTGCCACAAGTGTCAGAGAAAAAACCTTAAAATAATATTGTGTCCTACCGTATCATGGTACATCCTACCCGTATCCAATTGTGGACACGGATTTAGACACACAAGCAAATATAATCTAAATAGATCTAACAAACTAATTAACAAACACTTGGTGCATCATTCTCGAAATTTCCCTAAAATTGGCTCCAAATCCAATATAACTTTTACGTAGAGGGCCATAGAGTCTTAAACTTCTTTATATGGGTAGACCTAGTCCATGGGTGTATTCCTAAGGGTCAAATAGAACAATTAGAGTCTAATTAGAGGGGGAAATGAGATGTATACCTATTAGAAGATGGATTCCCAATGAAAAGCCAAACAGACACGATTCGGGCATAAAGCTCCTAGCAAATGGACTCCTCTTCTAGTGCTCCAAGTCTCTAAGATCCTAGGCTCCTTCGAATGAAGAGAATGAAAGGGATGGATGAGAATTTGAGTAGAATTTGAAAGAAATTGGTGGAGGAATGGCTCAAATTGGGGAAGAACTCCAAAATGGTAAGAATTAGTGCAATGGAATAAAATGAGAGAGAATGGAACCCTCTCCTAATGTGGCCGGCCAAATAGGGTTTCTCTCACTAATCTACAATGTCTAGTATGCCCTTCTAAAGTTGTCATATAGGCTAATTAATGCATGGAAGGCTCTAAACCTAATTTGGTAAATAGTTTAATCTTTATTTAATTAAATGGCATGATTAAAAGGGTCTAATTGGGCCTAGTCCAATGAGTTGGTCCATGAATCATGTCATGCTAATTGTTGGTCTCTAATATAGTGTATAGTCTAATTAGTTCGCTAATCCCAAGTAATAAATAGGCTAGCCACTAACCATAATAACTAACATAATATAAATAAATAAACATACACAATATTATATAATATGAAATGACAAAAATATTCCTCTACCAGATTTAGATAGTTACAAGTAGATAGCCTGTTAGTGGCCTACATCACTTTTCTGACCTAGCAGGTGTCGAGAGAATGGTCTATTGCACGGACGTAGAGCAAGAAGGATTTTTCCATGACTGGAGCCACCAACACTAGAGGATTCATGAGGTACTTCTTAATATCGTCGAACGCTCGCTGTAATTCTTCGGTCCAAACATAAGAGACTCCATTTTTCATCAGCTGAATGAAGGGTTGGCACCGCTCGGAGAGATTCGCTACGAACCTTCTGATGTACGCCAATCTTCCGGAAAGGCCGCAAACTCTCTGAGATTCTTCGGTGGGTGCATGTCAAGGATAGCTTTCGTCTTCTCAGGGCCTATATGGATACCCTTCAACATTATAACAAAATCCAAGAACTTCCCACTAGAGACTCCCATAATTGACTTGGTAGGGTTTATTTTGAGCTGATGTGGCCGCATTAGATCAAACACAGATTTCAGGTCATGGGGATGATCATCTTGAAAACGATTTTTGACAACGGTGTCTTCAACCTAACATTCCATCGTTTTGCATAGATGTTCACGGAATATGGTGCTCATAGCTCATTGGTAGGTCGTTGTTGCAGTCACAAATGTAAAAAAGAAGGGGAGTTTAAGAAAGCTTCCTCTTTTATTGGATTACAACGAAAAGTACAACAGAGAACCCTAAAAATGATGGTTTCTTAGTAAAAATATAAGATCGGGGGAAGCATGACGGTAGAGGTCGAGTACTGCAATGGCTCCTTTGCTCCGTTGACGATCAATACGCTTTGTCTTCTTTCGATATACTCTTTGTGTGAAATATCTCGTGTGTATATTTGTGGTGTTCTTCGGATTTCTTCTCAATGTTTGTGTCTTTTCGTTGGAAGGCATGTACCTCCTTTTATAGCCATTATTAAAGATAGACTACGCATGCGACATTGACGAGAAGAGATCTTCTACAGGATAGACATAATTTAGGATGTCACAAGCTTGTATGATACAACTGATTAACCGCTCGGTTCAATCTTGTTGACACGTGACATTGATTGAACGTCGGTTGGCCACAGAGATCATGGAAGTGCATTTAAAGATCCTGAGTTGTAATAATCATGAGTTATGGTTAATTACTATATGGTTTGATCAGGAATGATACATAGCACATATAGTAATTTAGGGTAATCTGCCATTGGAATGGGGACGGTCATAACGCACACGCCATAAATGCAAAATTTAAATCAGGTAACCAGATCGCTTTGACATGGTGCACAATCTATGATTTAGAGGGATCTTTCATTTGAATAGGGCGATTATGACTCACATGCCATAAAAGTAAGATTTGATCCTTTCAGTCATTGATTGTGGGATCGGGGTGTCCCAATAAGGGGCACGAACCATTCGCCTCCAGGAAGCATGTAGCGTGGAGATTTTGGTCTTGTGAAAGACCTACTGAGACATTCAAGCCATATGATGCCTTGGCAGCATGAGAGCTTCTGGAAAGGGAGCCGCATGAAGTATTTTAGAGGCTAGCAGCATGAAGTATCATAGAAGGTAGCTGCATGGAGAGAATCCATTTCCGTTTGAAGCTATCAAAGATATGCTTTTGGGGCGTTGTGCTGTCATCGGCCGCTATAGAGACCGCTAGGGGAACTGTTTGGCAGTGTACTTGTAGAGGTCCCACTTCTCTAGGCAATAAGTGTTGCGGACTCGGTATCTAGTGATGAGTCTGTCTGGGGAGCCGTAGGGAATTTTTGGACTTCGCATAGGGGCCTGATGTGTTTTTAGGCTAAGCAGGCTTGGACATTTTTCATTCTTCTATAAGACCCCATTCAAAATTTTTAAACTCGACACAAGTTTGGAATACGTTGAACTGAAGCATAGACTTGTAGAGTTCTTGGGCTGGATAGGGTTCGTCCATTTTGAACCCTGTATAGTCATTGGGCCTCAGATAACGTCGTCGGTTGGGAAACACTTTGTAATATTGCTAGCCTGGCAAATAGGGTTTATGTCACGACCCGCACCCACTGTGAGGGTACGAGAACGTAACAACGCCCAGCCTACGCCGCAGTGTCGGCGGTAGAACGCTGTCCTAGGTCAACATACATCCGACAATATCTATCTAAACAGTTTATACTCCCCGAATGGGGGTGACATAGCAGTAATAAACTCAATCACAACTAAGGAAGAGATAGCACGATATGAAATAGAACTCAAGGAAAACAAATAGATGAAAAGTAGTCTAAGATAATCCCAGCAAATATCCAGAAGTACATGGTCTCAGATACAGAAAGAAAGAATATACATCTCCGAACTCAGAATAAAGTCTAGCTAAACATGCCTCAAGGCTACATAAAAGAAACTAAGCCTCACTAATCTAATCTAGGCAAACTGGGTGATATCCTCAGCTAGAGCTGGGTCCTCCTGAGGGTCCAGCTCATAGGTGTCATCTAAGGCTGCCCCGTAGTAAGTATCCAGACCAGCCTCCTCCTCGTCCTCTGTAATATTTTCAACAGGTCCAGTCAGGACAGGAGCGAGCACAATACATCTCATGCAGTTCATATCATGTCAGGAAATATAAAGCAGGCAATAGAATAAAATACATAAAATGCTGTAAGAAGATGTACATAAAAACAGGAGAGATATTTGATAACTGGAAATATATACAAGATAAGTAAGAACTGTAAGTGACTAGTGATTTAGAGTATGAGATGGCATGTAATTGGCTTAGGTTGTACATGATGAACATGAAAAGTAACAGAGTGTACATGATGGGTAAATCACATGGCCATTTATACTCACCCCTACCCACAATCAATACACAAGGATCTATTCAAGTTACGTTACGGACATGATATTTTGGTTATACAAGAGACACATGGGCAAATCATGAGCGTACATGAAAGAACATGAGAGTACATGAATGTACATGTAAGAACATGAGAGAACATGAGTGTACATGAATAACGCAGAAGCAAGGAATACATGATGTACATGAAACACATGTCATAAAGTATCCGATGCGCCCGCTAAGGGGGATAACATCCCAAGAAGAGATCCATATAGTACCAATCCGTGATGATAACGTGACAGCATCAAGTAAAAGTAATCTAGAGCGAGAATATAAGTCGTGACAAGTATGAAACGATCAGAGAATGTACTCGCCTGGTATCTGAGTGTCCGATATGAAAGTACTGTCCGAGGAGTGGTGTCTGGCTCCTAATCAAAACAGCACAAGTCACAACAAGTCCAGAATAGTAAAATAGAGCCCTACTATGCATTCTACATGATTCTATGTCAATCTAGGCCAAACTCAACTCTTGGTCAACTCTGATCAACCCTAGAAGTCAAACTAGGTCAACCAAGTCTAATTGAGTCTAAACTAAGCTATTCTAATCTACACTAGCTAGCACCATTCCTAACAAGGCTAGGCAAACCTATACTAGCCATATCACAATATAGCTAGTAGCTAATTCTAGAATACCTTAGCAAGTCTACAACCTTACCATTACACCCATTGATTAACACCACAATATATTACACAATCTAGGCTAAAAGTAACTCCTACATCACTATCTAACAAGGAAGTATATATATATATATACACTCATACAATTTCACACATACACATTGTATATGCCTAATACAACCATGGCCTACAAGTGAGGAATAGAATATAGAGAAGAGAGAGAGTGCTAGTGTGTGTATGAAACATGAATTGTGGACAGAAAATAACAGGAAGGGGGTGTGCTCTGTGTTTGCAGGAATACCACAGGAAAAAAAAGAGAGAAAACACTAGGTACTAGTGTGTGTATCATGTGTGTGTGTCAAAGAAGTGTATATGTGTCCTGTGTGCAGGAAAAAGTGACAGTGAAAAGGAGAAATGTGTGTGTGCAGCCTGAAAATTGTGTGTATAAGAATGTAGCTGTGTGGTGAGGCAAAGCAAAGTGTATGTGTGTGCTAAACAGTGAGGGGAGTGTGTGATGAAATCAAGAGTATGTACACAGGAAATACCTACCCATGTGCAGGAATTAAACAACAGTGGAAGGAGGGAAGAGTGTATATACTGAAAACTGGAATAGCAAATAGCCCTCCCTTAAACTGGTATCTACTTGATGAGTCAAAACCAAGGTTAATAACACACAAAAATCAGTTACTCAAGCTCGGTTTCAGTTCAAACCAATGGCAACCCCATACCAAAACCAACTCAAAACTGGGAAGGGTGGACTGAAACAGACCACAGCTCCAGGTTTTAGAGTTCAACCCAAGACTGTGTAAACCAATTTGTGTGATTCCAGTTCAGCCTACACATAAACTCTCTAAGTTAATTTGATAATTAGAACATCAAAGCTTCTCAATCAACACTCAAAAACCAGTCACATTTCCAGATTCAATTCTCAGTTAAAAAGTACAGAAGAATTTCTCAGATTTTATCTTAACAAATTAGGAAAACAAACCAGTGAAGTGGAAGGTTAAAAAGAACAGTGCAAGAGGGAACACAGGAAAACAGTGAATGAGGAAAGAAAATTCAATACTTCATGTATACATGCCCATTCACAGGTTATACAAAACTGGACAATCTCAGTTTTTACATTTAAAGTTAACACACCATATAGAAAATGAAATCACATATAATATATCAGTGAAGTAGAGGACAGTGGGTGTACTTGTGGACAGTTAACAAGGTGATGTGTGTGAGGTTATACAGGAAATACAATTAGTGAAGAAATGTGTGTACACCCAGGTTGAATCCCTCAAATCTCAGGTTTTTCCGGAACAAGGTTCAGTCTAGACAGTTCAGTCCCATTTGTCATTAATCCTCAATGTAATCCACCCAAAATTTACTCATAACTAGACAACATATAGGAGTATAGATTAGAGTTCATAAAATGCATTAACAGTGATTGATAGGTTAATATATTCAGGTAAAACTAAATTAAGAAACTGGAAGCCTTGACAGGAAATGTAATAACAGTTGACATTGACTTTGAAACCAACTCATTACCCAAAATCTTATACTCACAACCCACTGCTCATTTTCGAATGTAGAGACTATGCTAACATGTATATTGATATGTAGGGATCAATTTAAATAGAGAACACAGCAGAACAGGGGGTTAATAGGTTGGAAAAACTTCAGGAATTACAGTGTCAGTCCAAGTATCAGGGACAGTTCAAACTCCCATTACAAACCAAAATCCAAATTAAAACCTAACCTAATGTATAAACATGATCTACCATAGGTTATACATTAATATTAGGACCCAAATAGCCAATGAAAACATGAATTAAACTAATTAAAATAGGAATTAACACACAGAAACACAAAACTGGACAGTGGGAAAAACAGTGTCGTGCACGCGTGTCGTGGCCTCGTGCATACGACACAGGACACATGAGGCCCTGTGCTCGTGCCCTCGTATTCGCCCAACATAGGGCAACACATTCGTGTCCCTGACACGTCATCACGACGTGTCCACGAGGGACACGAAGCCCGTGTCAGGAGCTGCTGTTCGCGTGAAACAGCGCAGTGGAATCCCCTTGCGGGGTCAAGTGTGTATCCGACACGACACGAAGTCGTCTCCAACTTGGAGGACCTCATGTCAGTCATTGCCCCTTGGCCCACGCCAAGTGGCATGACCTGAGTCGCCGTGTCCAACGAGCACGACCCCTCGAGTAGTAGGGGACTGAACAGAAACATGCCAGTTCGTGAACAGCCGTGTCCAAACCAAATAGCACCCGACACAGACACAAAACCACCAGACATCCTTCACAAACATTCATACCCACACCTAGATCTACAAACCTATGCAATTAGTTTTACAAAAATCGAAAATTGAATCCTATGTGGCATTTCTACAAACACCTAGGCCACACCCTTGATACGTGTCCAAATGGACACAAAACTCACGAAACCTGACACGACACCAATGCACACACTTAGGGGACCCCTAGGGCTTCCTAATGATGAAGACAAATCGAAATTTCATTAAGGAATGAGGAAGTTACCTATTCTTGAAATTTCAAGAAAAACCCCTTCTCTAGAGCTTTTCTCCTTGATGTCCCAATCCAACAAATCCACAACAAACTGAGATGAAACTTCAATAACAGCAAGAATAGAGGTATTAGAACCTATTGGAAGAGATTAGAATGAAAAGGAAGGGAAATGGAGTTCTAGGGATTAATTAAAATAGGAAACAAACCTTGTTTTTCTAACTTGAGCTTTCCTAAGAAGGAGGCAACCCTAAAAATAGGAGAGTATAAATAGGGTGGTGTTCCCAAGGAGGATATGGTGGCTGGACAATAATGTCTAGGGCTTAGGGTTTTGTTATTATTTGGGCCTTGGGCCAAGTTAGCTAGTCCTATCAAGTTTAGTCACAAAATGACTTGTGAAACCACAATCCATTTATCAAAACACTTGATTCCTAAATTCCTAATTAAATTTCTAATGAATCAATAACTACTGACTTAAGTCATACTAGGTTAGACTAGGGTCACTTGACCTAACCAAGCCCAACTAACTAGGGTTAGCTCCTAGGTTGGTCTACAAGGGCTAAAACTAGCCAAAATCAAACTAGTCCAAATAAATCCAAAATAATTCCTAAAAATTATCATAAATTCAAATAAATTCTATTAAATCTAAATAATAATTAATAACCCCAAATAATTCTTAAATTTACAAAATGACTAAAATACCCCTCAATCTGGAAATGAACTCTAGCATGACACCAATTCATAAGTCATGAATTTAAATAGTTTAAAAATAATTAAAAATTACTAAAATCATAAAATGAAATAAATACCATTAAATAATAATTATAATTACAAAATTTTAAAATTACCCTCTTCTGGAAAACTGGGTGTTACAATCCTACCCACCTTATAAAAATTTCGTCCTCAAAATTAAAATGGTAGTAGTCCTTCTAGGTCAAACACCCCACCATCAAAGTCTCAATCATACCGTCAGATAATCATATGCGTCTGTCCAAAACCATGATTCTCAGAATCTCTGTCATGCCAGTGAGCAAGGCTACGATAATCACAGAGTCCTCAACTATGGTATATACCTCTAGAACTATGGTATTTAAAATTTTCGCATTGCCGCGCGCTTGGCAGCGAAAACCTCAAATTCCTACACCCGAGAAATACATCCATAATCTGACTATATGTCCTCTCTATGCCTGCTAGCAAGACCCTAGAGGATTCTAAAATCTCATAATCGAGGCGACCTAGCCCATACAATTTATCTCAGAAGAATAATAAAAAAATTAAATTATAATGAAACGCCAGATCAAACTTATCAACAGTGAGGAGACAGATAGGAATAGATAGAACTGAATTTCAAGATAGGTATAATGAGATAAGGTGGAAATAGAATCGAGAAGATCAGAACCTGCAAGCACCTCTCCTACTGCCTGAG
Organism: Iris pallida; assembly: GCA_029216955.1. Taxonomy (NCBI): domain Eukaryota; kingdom Viridiplantae; phylum Streptophyta; class Magnoliopsida; order Asparagales; family Iridaceae; genus Iris; species Iris pallida. The sequence continues at coordinate 9,645,499 of JANAVB010042419.1, read as the reverse complement.
CATCCTCAAGTGTCATGGCGTAAGCTCGTCCTTGCTGGCCTCCCCTGGCCTGCTGCTGATGTTGTGCGAACCTCTGTTGCTGAGTCTGCAATGCTGGTCCTCTCTGTTGTCCTGCCGGAGCCCCAGCTCCTGCTCCCTGAGTTGTCCGTCCCGCAGACTTGGGACATTCTCTCAACTGATGATCTGATGATCCACAGAGTAGGCACTTGCCTAGCCTCAGCCTACATTCACCCCAATCGTGCCCTGGTTTCTTACAGATGGGGCAAAAGGTAACATGCTGTTGCCTCTGCTGCTGCTGCTGTCTCTGCTGGAATGGCTGCGGCTGGAACTGCCTCGGCTGCTGGTGCTGAGGGTGAGGCCTCTTGGCCTGGCCTCCGCTGCTGCTGCCACCGACTGGGTCTCGTCCCCTCTTGAGCCTAAGCTCAAGATCATCCTCTGCTAATAAGGCTCCTGTCAGAATCTTCTCGAACGTGGCATCCCTGTTGCCCTTGGTCAAGGACTTGACCTCCCTGACCAGACCCTTCCGGAACCTCTGGGCCTTCGCCGTCTCGCTCAATCCCTCAACAAACCTGTCGAGACGGCCAAATTCTCCCGCATACTCCTCTACTGAGAGGCTCCCCTGGACCAAGCTCTCAAACTGCGTCTCCAAGGCTCTGACTGCTGAATCTGGGAAGAACTTTTTCTTGAAGAAGCCCCTAAACTGCTCCCAAGTCTGCCCTGGTACCCCCACCCTGGGGTCCGACTGATACCAGGTGCGAGCAAGATCTCGCATCCGGCTAGCTGCAGCCTCTATCTGGAGATCTGCTGGAATCTTGGCCAAGCGAAAAATCTCCTCCATATGCTCGATCCACTCGTCAGCATATATAATCCCCTCTGTCCCCAAGAAGTCTCTGGGGCTCATCTTCTGGAAACTGCTCGATCCCAGGTGTCTTCGGCTGCTGCACCACTGGTCGAGCCGCGGCTGTCGTGACGGCCAACTCCATGCCTCTATCCTGTCGAGCCTGCTGTCTGTCCATGAACTGCTGGAAGTAGGCAAACATCTGCGCCGCGTCCACGTATCCTGGAGGCGGCTGCTGGAAGGGATCCTCTGGAATGACCGGGTCTTGCCTCTGATCTGGTGGAGGTATACCCCTTGCTGCTGGTGGAAGGGCTCCCCCGATCGCGGCTGAAACGTCTACCCCAGCTAGCATGAGTGGGTCTGCGGCACCAGGGGCTAGCTGCTGGGTATGAGAGGTGGCAGTCCTCCCATCGATGTCCCCCTGGCCCTGGCGAGGTGATCCTATCTCAACCATCCTGGAGACAGATCAAAGAAACAATTGCTGAGAACGAGTCGAAATAGCAAAGGAGGACAGTTATATTCAAAGGAAAACAATATCAGCAAGAACTGAGATGGTATGAATTAGATAAGAGTTTTTCCTAATATGATTGAGTACCTCAAAGAAATATCCTAATCCTACTGCAGGCTGTAGTGATACTCTAGTTCGAATACCACTACATAAACTCGACCTGCATGGGCTACCACTAAAAACATGTCACGACCCGCACCCACTGTGAGGGTACGAGAACGTAATAACGCCCAGCCTACGCCGCAGTGTCGGCGGTAGAACGCTGTCCTAGGTCAACATACATCCGACAATATCTATCTAAACAGTTTATACTCCCCGAATGGGGGTGACATAGCAGTAATAACTTAATCACAACTAAGAAAGAGATAGCACGATATGAAATAGAACTCAAAGAAAACAAATAGATGAAAAGTAGTCTAAGATAATCCCAGCAAATATCCAGAAGTACATGGTCTCAGATACAGAAAGAAAGAATATACATCTCCGAACTCAGAATAAAGTCTAGCTAAACATGCCTCAAGGCTACATAAAAGAAACTAAGCCTCACTAATCTAATCTAGGCAAACTGGGTGATATCCTCAGCTAGAGCTGGGTCCTCCTGAGGGTCTAGCTCATAGGTGTCATCTAAGGCTGCCCCGTAGTAAGTATCCAGACCAGCCTCCTCCTCGTCCTCTGTAATATTTTTAACAGGTCCAGTCAGGACAGGAGCGAGCACAATTCATCTCATGCGGTTCATATCATGTCAGGAAATATAAAGCAGGCAATAGAATAAAATACATGAAATGCTGTAAGAAGATGTACATGAAAACAGGAGAGATATTTGATAACTGGAAATATATACATGATAAGTAAGAACTGTAAGTGACTAGTGATTTAGAGTACGAGATGGCATGTAATTGGCTTAGGTTGTACATGATGAACATGAAAAGTAACAGAGTGTACATGATGGGTAAATCACATGGCCATTTATACTCACCCCTACCCACAATCAATACACAAGGATCTATTCAAGTTACGTTACGGACATGATATTTTGGTTATACAAGAGACACATGGGCAAATCATGAGCGTACATGAAAGAACATGAGAGTACATGAACGTACATGTAAGAACATGAGAGAACATGAGTGTACATGAATAACGCAGAAGCAAGGAATACATGATGTACATGAAACACATGTCATAAAGTATCCGATGCGCCCGCTAAGGGGGATAACATCCCAAGAAGAGATCCATATAGTACCAATCCGTGATGGTAACGTGACAGCATCAAGTAAAAGTAATCTAGAGCGAGAATATAAGTCGTGACAAGTATGAAACGATCAGAGAATGTACTCGCCTGGTATCTGAGTGTCCGATATGAAAGTACTGTCCGAGGAGTGGTATCTGGCTCCTAATCAGAACAGCACAAGTCACAACAAGTCCAGAATAGTAAAATGGAGCCCTACTATGCATTCTACATGATTCTATGTCAATCTAGGCCAAAGTCAACTCTTGGTCAACTCTGGTCAACCCTAGAAGTCAAACTAGGTCAACCAAGTCTAATTGAGTCTAAACTAAGCTATTCTAATCTACACTAGCTAGCACCATTCCTAACAAGGCTAGGCAAACCTATACTAGCCATATCACAATATAGCTAGTAGCTAATTCTAGAATTCCTTAGCAAGTCTACAACCTTACCATTACACCCATTGATTAACACCACAATATATTACACAATCTAGGCTAAAAGTAACTCCTACATCATTATCTAACAAGGAAGTATATATATATATATACACTCATACAATTTCACACATACATATTGTATATGCCTAATACAACCATGGCCTACAAGTGAGGAATAGAATATAGAGAAAAGAGAGAGTGCTAGTGTGTGTATGAAACATGAATTGTGGACAGAAAATAACAGGAAGGGGGTGTGCTCTGTGTTTGCAGGAATACCACAGGGAAAAAAAAGAGAAAACACTAGGTACTAGTGTGTGTATCATGTGTGTGTGCCAAAGAAGTGTATATGTGTCCTGTGTGCAGGAAAAAGTGACAGTGAAAGGGAGAAATGTGTGTGTGCAGCCTGAAAATTGTGTGTATAAGAATGTAGCTGTGTAGTGAGGCAAAGCAAAGTGTATGTGTGTGCTAAACAGTGAGGGGAGTGTGTGATGAAATCAAGAGTGTGTACACAGAAAATACCTACCCATGTGCAGGAATTAAACAACAGTGGAAGAAGGAGGGAAGAGTGTATATACTGAAAACTGGAATAGCAAATAGCCCCCCTTAAACTGGTATCTACTTGATGAGTCAAAACCAAGGTTAATAACACACAAAAATCAGTTACTCAAGCTCGGTTTCAGTTCAAACCAATGGCAACCCCATACCAAAACCAACTCAAAACTGGGAAGGGTGGACTGAAACAGACCACAGCTCCAGGTTTTAGAGTTCAACCCAAGACTGTGTAAACCAATTTGTGTGATTCCAGTTCAGCCTACACATAAACTCTCTAAGTTAATTTGATAATTAGAACATCAAAGCTTCTCAATCAACACTCAAAAACCAGTCACATTTCCAGATTCAATTCTCAGTTAAAAAGTACAGAAGAATTTCTCAGATTTTATCTTAACAAATTAGGAAAACAAACCAGTGAAGTGGAAGGTTAAAAAGAACAGTGCAAGAGGGAACACAGGAAAACAGTGAATGAGGAAGGCAAATTCAATACTTCATGTATACATGCCCATTCACAGGTTATACAAAACTGGACAATCTCAGTTTTTACATTTAAAGTTAACACACCATATAGAAAATGAAATCACATATAATATATCAGTGAAGTAGAGGACAGTGGGTGTACTTGTGGACAGTTAACAAGGTGATGTGTGTGAGGTTATACAGGAAATACAATTAGTGAAGAAATGTGTGTACACCCAGGTTGAATCCCTCAAATCTCAGGTTTTTCCTGAACAAGGTTCAGTCTAGACAGTTCAGTCCCATTTGTCATTAATCCTCAATGTAATCCACCCAAAATTTACTCATAACTAGACAACATATAGGAGTATAGATTAGAGTTCATAAAATGCATTAACAGTGATTGATAGGTTAATATATTCAGGTAAACTAATTAAGAAACTGGAAGCCTTGACAGGAAATGTAATAACACTTGACATTGACTTTGAAACCAACTCATTACCCAAAATCTTATACTCACAACCCACTGCTCATTTTCGAATGTAGAGACTATGCTAACATGTATATTGATATGTAAGGATCAATTTAAATAGAGAACACAGCAGAACAGGGGGTTAATAGGTTGGAAAAACTTCAGGAATTACAGTGTCAGTCCAAGTATCAGGGACAGTTCAAACTCCCATTACAAACCAAAATCCAAATTAAAACCTAATCTAATGTATAAACATGATCTACCACAGGTTATACATTAATATTAGGACCCAAATAGCCAATGAAAATGAATTAAACTAATTAAAATAGGAATTAACACACAGAAACACAAAACTGGACAGTGGGAAAAACAGTGTCGTGTACGCGTGTCGTGGCCTCGTGCATACGACACAGGACACATGAGGCCCTGTGCTCGTGCCCTCGTATTCGCCCAACATAGGGCAACACATTCGTGTCCCTGACACGTCATCACGTCGTGTCCACGAGGGACACGAAGCCCGTGTCAGGAGCTGCCGTTCGCGTGAAACAGCGCAGTAGAATCCCCTTGCGGGGTCAAGTGTGTATCCGACACGACACGAGGTCGTCTCCAACTTGGAGGATCTCATGTCAGTCATTGCCCCTTGGCCCACGCCAAGTGGCATGACCTGAGTCACCGTGTCCAACGAGCACGACCCCTCGAGTAGCAGGGGACTGAACAGAAACAGGCCAGTTCGTGAACAGCCGTGTCCAAACCAAATAGCACCCGACACAGACACAAAACCACCAGACATCCTTCACAAACATTCATACCCACACCTAGATCTACAAACCTATGCAATTAGTTTTACAAAAATCGAAAATTGAATCCTATGTGGCATTTCTACAAACACCTAGGCCACACCCTTGATACGTGTCCAAATGGACACAAAACTCACGAAACCTGACACGACACCAATGCACCACTTAGGGGACCCCTAGGGCTTCCTAATGATGAAGACAAATCGAAATTTCATTAAGGAATGAGGAAGTTACCTATTCTTGAAATTTCAAGAAAAACCCCTTCTCTAGAGCTTTTCTCCTTGATGTCCCAATCCAACAAATCCACAACAAACTGAGATGAAACTTCAATGACAGCAAGAATAGAGATATTAGAACCTATTGGAAGAGATTAGAATGAAAAGGAAGGGAAATGGAGTTCTAGGGATTAATTAAAATAGGAAACAAACCTTGTTTTTCTAACTTGAGCTTTCCTAAGAAGGAGGCAACCCTAAAAATAGGAGAGTATAAATAGGGTGGTGTTCCCAAGGAGATATGGTGGCTGGCCAATAATGTCTAGGGCTTAGGGTTTTGTTATTGTTTGGGCCTTGGGCCAAGTTAGCTAGTCCTATCAAGTTTAGTCACAAAATGACTTGTGAAACCACAAGCCATTTATCAAAACACTTGATTCCTAAATTCCTAATTAAATTTCTAATGAATCAATAACTACTGACTTAAGTCATACTAGGTTAGACTAGGGTCACTTGACCTAACCAAGCCCAACTAACTAGGGTTAGCTCCTAGGTTGGTCTACAAGGGCTAAAACTAGCCAATATCAAACTAGTCCAATTAAATCCAAATAATTCCTAAAAATTCTCATAAATTCAAATAAATTCTATTAAATCTAAATAATAATTAATAACCCCAAATAATTCTTAAATTTACAAAAATGACTAAAATACCCCTCAATCTGGAAATGAACTCTAGCATGACACCAATTCATAAGTCATGAATTTAAATAGTTTAAAAATAATTAAAAATCACTAAAAATCATAACGAAATAAATACCATTAAATAATAATTATAATTTCAAATTTTCAAAATTACCCTCTTCTGGAAAACTGGGTGTTACAGTTTAGTAGAAGGGAAATAATTCTTTTCTCGAATTTCTTTCTTCTTCGCATCTGTTCAAAACCCTAGTATAGAAGCATGAAATTTCAGACACATCCGAAGACCAAAGTGTCTATGCGCCACAAACATCATGCGCCGAAAAGATAGATAAATGTTAGCGCATCATTCAAAGACAACAGAGATAAAAAGTACATGAAGAGTAATTTTTATTTCATATGAAATGTATTACATGGCTAAAATAATTACAATAAAAAGTCTATTACAAAGAAGCCTAAACTCTACAACTAGGCGCATCACTCTGACATCTCAGCATAACGGCGCATCATTCCTCCTCATTAGAGCAAATCACTTCCTCGTCAAACGTACGAGTGCTTCGGCTAATGAAGCATTTATTGAGCAGAATGCGGGTTGGCAATCAATCCAAACCCGGTGGCTCTTCCAGCATAACGAAAGCCGGGGTACGACGACCCCAATCTTTGGATGCAACAGGAACCCAATGCCATCTCGTAGATGAACACCGCCGATAATGGGCTCAACCATAAGCTGTTGTGTCCATAGCTCTCCTGACGTATATCAGTCTTCTGAAAGAGTTCGTCGTCAAAATTAAAGCTTCTTTGAATGAGGAGATCCACAATCCACAGTCTTCCCAAAGAGAAGGATTGGTCGAGTTCATCTCAAATGAGAAGTTTGGATGAAATGAACGAGCAAACTCTCTACACTTCTATTTATAGGCCAGGGCAAATCAAACCCATGCACCAAGTGGCAACTTTGCCGAAGTCAGTGCAATAAACTTACAATAATAGTGATGAATTTGCCATCACAAAATCAGCTAAATCAAAGTCATCCTTGAAAGACTCAACAAAGCTCACCAAAGAAGATGTGCCACGTAGCTTATACATTCGTCAACCCCATATGCTGCACGACTGATGTGCCCCGAGCTCTCCACCCATTAAGAATTTAATGCTAGATAAAAGAAATAACAGTAGTACGCGTCTCGAAGTATGAGCAGTTGACAGCTTTTCTATAAATTGAAGAGACAAAATCGTTACTCTCTATCGGTTACGGTTGTGCCCTACCACATGGTCGACGGGTCTCTTTCACATGCGCCTCTATAGCCATGCGCCCAAACTCAGCATGCGCTTCTGAAGACGTGCGCCAAGACTTGCTATTTGACCTTAAAAGTCACGTATCAAGCCTCTTCATGCACCAGATCCTACGCGCATCCACTCAAGTCAAGCCAAGATCTTTGAGTAATAGACACACGCTACGTGTTATTAACTCAGTTTTGCCTAAGAACGGGTGCCAACTTTCCAAGATCTCAGTGATGGAACTGGGGATTCCCAGGACCCTTCCTTTGGTGTGCGTATTGATCGATAGAAAGTTAAACAGATCTAATACGTGTTCTAACCCTTCATAGGCGGAAACTAGGGTTCACAAATTATACCTGCGATGGAAAGGAGACAAGTAATTCCTGGCAATCTCGAGCGGACGACCCCAAGATCTTTTGCACGTATTCCTTCCTCGAGTTGGACGTCGTGTGGGCGACAATCTCCCAACTTTTCTTCTCCTTGGCAGCACTCTCTTTCTCCCTTACGTGAATCACGAATTTAGAGAAAATTTCAGATTTCTAATTATTAATCTGGCAGCCAGAGAATAGAAGATATATAGGCTACGACAGGGACCATGAGGAGAAATTAAGGTAGGCCTCCTAACGGATCTGGATATCCCGTGTTCAGCCCGAACACACAATCCAAGCCCATTAACAATAGCTCGGTCCACTAATGAGCTATTGTTGCACTACCTCCCTAATCCCAAATTATGTTTGTGGGCTCCTTTTATTATATGCTCGTTTGGCTCCCCATGTTAAGATATCGTATGTCCGTCGATCAAATTAAGTTACTGACAACTATATTGATTTGACATCTTTTATCCTTAAGTAGTACCGCTCAACTTTATTTGTCATATCGGATATAATCCGCCTGCAGGGTTTACATGACAATCCCTATGAGCTCCTTAAGAGGACATTATCAACCCGATGTATCGGGACATGGATTCCATTTATATCAACAGCCCATCATATAACAATGTTATTACCCAATTCATAGAGGTTGTTGATCCATAATGAATCTCACTCTTTTATGAGTCAAAGTAATGCGCATTGCATATACACGTCCGTTATTATATCCGGATTAAGAGTACAAGCATCCATAATAACAGAGGTATTTGTTCTCTTATGTAGTCAGTACAAAGAGAACAACCTCAAGTGGTCCTGTTCAATACACACAAAGTGTACCAGTGTAAACCTATAGTCAAGACAGACTAATACCAGATTACACTACAACCTTTCCAATAGATTGTCCAAGTCCATCTAGTTGTGAACTATTTATATACTCCATTGGAAACTGATAATATGATCTTCTGTGTGACACCACACACCATATTATCTACAATATAGAATATCAGACATTTGCATTAACACTTGCAACAAATACAATATGCAAACATTTGCCCATATGATTCTCATTCAAAATTTTAGGAAATAAGGTTACTACAAAAGTGATGCTTTTAGTATATAACCCTAACACTCAGGAACAACCAAATCTCAATAACTGCTACATGTCAGCTCCTCTGCAGCTCAACAGTGCAGTTCAAACAGATCATGATTTAGCTCCAGATCCCCATCTCATCATCCATACGCCCAACAAAGTCAGACACGTGGCATCCCTACATTCAAAATCTTCATGCGCGTATCGCATATGCGCACGTAAACAGATCATTCTGTCGCCTATAAATAGCAGGATCATTCCTTCATTCAAGAGCTTCGGATCTTCAACTTTTCAACCCGTTAGCATCCAGAGCACTTGTAATAGCTTCAATCCTTTTCAAGTCACTACCCGTTCTAGATCAACTCAGACCTTCAGAGAGTCTGAGATCGTCGTCAGATCGTCAATGGAGTAAAGAATTGTAAACCCCTAGAATTTTCAAAAGATTTTATTATTATTCTATATTGACTTGAATTTTTTATTTTTGATAATTATTTATAAATAAAGACTTAGTCGTATTTATATTTTGTTACACTCATTGACAAGACAATGTGGTACGATGGGTGGCATCGTGTGCCCTGTCTAGCGTCGTCCCCCTCTAAATTTACTTGTCGTAATATTCGATTATTTTTTAGAAATATTTTATACTTGTTTATAATTTCCTTTTATGTATTATTTACTTATTTTAGAACATAATTGGAAATTATATTTGGGTTAATGATATTAGGGTTTCAATATTAAGTAAGTTATATATATATACATATATATATATATATATATTTTATATATATATATATATATATATATATATATATATATATATATATAGTGTAAATAAATGCTACAAGGTATTTTAGGAATTTATAAATATATGAAATATATTTTCATGAATTATGTGTTTAGACTAGAATTTTAGATATAAATATATTCATATCTTTTGTTGATTAAAGAGGTTATTTTTGTAAAGAAAAAGAATAACAAAAAAAGAAAAAAAAAACTTGAAACAGTGCCACGTACTGTTCCTTCACCCCTTCCATACTGGAACCCGACCCCCTTGTAACTCAATGAATGAGAAAAAAAAGACACGATGTAGGAACAGTACTACTAAAAACCCGACACCCAATTCTTTCTTTCCGCGAACCATAGGAAGGTTTTGATGAATCAAAATCTTCACCAAATCATTCAAAAATTTGTTTCTATCCAATCCTTTTCCAATTCTCTCTAGAATTATCCAATCTTCGTTTTAAATCGAAACAAATATTGATTTAAATCCTCATATAAACCACGGTAAAGAAACCAAACTTTCCGAAGAAATTATTCCTCGTAAACTCTCTCATGATCGCGTGATAGGCCGCCCCCTAGCCCGACGACCTTTTACGTGCCCCACGAGACGCCTGCACACTGCCGACGACGGCTGCCGCACCACCGAGGAGGCGCCGACCCGTCTAGAACAGAGCAAGGCTCTGTTCAGTTAATTGTTGAGGTACGCTCCTTCACACATAATTTTCTTCCTTCGTGCTCGATGGATTTCGAAGTCGTAAACTCCTATGGTTAGCCTACATTACCCTCTAGATGAGACAACAGTTAGATCCCTTCAGTATCGGACCATCGAGTCAAAAAAATTGACTCAATTAATCACCAAAAACTAACTTTTCAACAGTTTGAAACTGTTTCATGTACCCCTGTTTAAGGGATTTTTCCCGTCAAACCAGTAGGCTTTTCAAAAGACTTTTTAAACAATTATTTAGACCCCATATAGCACTTTAAATCCCATTATTTAGTTTATAGTTTCATTTCCTGTGTGTAGAAATATTTGAACCTACACTTAGATAAAAACTTGTTTACAAAAACTTAAAATTTAGAAAAATTAACCGATACGGCGTGCACTCCGACAAACTGGGCGACGTGGTCGTGCACTATATGCATCGAAAGGCGTATATGGATGTTGTTGACGTGTGGGAACTGACAGAACTCAATTTCGTTGCGTGTGCACGACGAAATCAGTGTGTATCCGTCGAGATACCTCGGTATCGACCTTTTGCAAACTTGGCCATAACTTCCTTTACGTTCGCCGTATCGAGACAAAACTTACGCCAACAGGACCGTATCATTTTTTTGGTCCTGTATGCCAAGTTTGGTCCGATTTTGAGAAGGTCAAATGGAACGCCTGTTTGGTGGGCCCGCGACCCGCTCTAACGGGCGAATTTGTGCACGACTCATCGGAATCCAAAATTGGACATACCATTGAGTTCGTCTTCTCAAATCAGACCTGTAGACATATAGTTTGAAGACTTTAGAGACCATAGGTTTTGGCACGCGTTTCGGTATAAAACGGGTTCAACGACGGATATCGTTTTGACCCAAAATTACGATTTTGTCCCTGTTCCAGAATTGGACTTTTGGACAGGCATTTCCTAGACATATCTTTTATACCAAACTCGTTCGTGATGTTTGTTTTAGTATCTGGAGAACCTTGTGGTTTTTGAATTTCGTGTTGACGATTCTAACTGTTGGATTTTGCTATATCTCGCACCACCCTCAAGCAAGATACCTTGCCATTATATTCTGCTTATTTACTGCCATCTAGCATGCTGATTTAGTTTTATTTTCTTACTTATTGTTATTTTCTGCCTTGATATATTTTATGTAATTAACTGTTTAATTTTATTCCTATTACTTTAATATTATGCATCGACTTAAAGTTAAGAAGACTACCCTATGTTGTGATGCATTCATTGGCCTTGACACATGTGTTACACGAATCACGAGTCTCATATAGGTCTCGTACTTGCATAGTTGGTTGGCCACCGATATGTGAGGACGTGCGTTAGGATATAACTGCTAATAGAGTTGCATGCTAGAAGACTTAGCAGTTATGAGTCGGCATTGGGCGGGGAGAACATGATTGGAAGTTGACTACCACCCTATCTATCGTAGACTCGCTCGCTACCGAGGAACGGTAGGTAGACTATATGCTATAGACTCGCTCAATATTGAGGAATAGTATATGGTGTTGTGACTCGCTACTGAGGTACTGTACTGCATTGGTATTTTCGTGACTTGACCCGGTAGTCATGCGACCATGAACTGTTCTTAAAATGCATTCCACTTAGAATGGTTAGATGACCTTTATCCGTGGGTGTATGTACTTTTCCATATGGTTGTGTACTATACCGTTCATGGCTTAGAACAGTATTTTGTCACGAACTAGTGTGCCATACCTTGCCCTTGTTTGGTTGTAGGTGTGGTTCACTACTTCGATGATAAAGTGCTGAACCATGTTATGATTCGGATTATTGTGAGCAGTTTATTTTCAGTTTATATGGCATGTTTTTATGTATCATGTTATGTCCCGCTGAGGACCTGGTGATCTCTCCAGGTGTAGATGGTCAGGATTGCCCCAGGAGTACGGACTCGGTTTAGCTCCTTCGTTTCCTACCGAGGATATCTTACCCTCAGACAATGCCTGATTCTTTCCTTACTTATATCTTTCATTTATTTTCGGAGGTTGGTGTGACGCCCAAAACCAGAATACTGGAGAGCGGGGACGTACATAGCCAGCTACGTATATTGAAATGAAATGCACCTCGCTATACGATCACGGCTGTCTATATATGAGGGTTTACTACAAGCCAACGGTCTCTTAAGGTCAAGCCTATTATCTCAATCTCAAACAAATAATATAATTACAAGATGTTAGACCACCAAAGATACAATAAAGGCGTCCCAAATATTACATATTCAGTTGATCATGAAGCTAGTCATACAAAATGCGAGGACTAGCAAGAGTTAAGTCTTACATGATCAACCCTAGGATTTGTTAATCATGTTACAGCCCGTAGGCAGACAGTAAGTAAAAGTGCATCGAGCTAACAGGTGCTCGTCGGCTAAACGCCTCAAAAGAATGAATTTACAATATAGTGGGTGAACAAAATGGAAAACCCACTCGTAGCCCGGGTTCCTTCTAGTTGCCACCATCGGGATGGAGGTTCGTAGATCCTCTGGTGCTGCTCCGAAATCTGGCCACACAAAACCAGCTGGGTCAAACCCCAGAAAGAGCAAGTGCCACAAAGGAGGCCACAAAATAAGAACAAAAGCCAGCATATCAGAACATAAGAAAATAGAAGAAGGTACAAGTAATAAAAGTATAGCAGGACAATAAACGACTAGGGACATGGAACCATTCCGGGAGCCAGATTACAACCCGTGAACCAAACCAGGATCGGGGTTGTAACCCTTCGCCTTAATAGCACTTGTCTCTATCCATTCATTGTTAAAGATAAGTAAAACAAACATGTTGTTCTGGGACTAGACAAGACTTAGACAGGGATAGACAACATCCATTCACAAGCGGCCAAGCAATTACTACGGCTTACTACTTTAACTAACTAGGGTTATCACAGGCCTAATTACTAACAAGATACAGTGAGAATTTTCCAGTCCTAAGCCCTGCAGACTACCTAGTTATCCTTCCGCGGGTTGAGAGTATGGTTGGGTACATCACCCAGGAGACGATATACCCTTAGGTGACTTAGAGGTGCAACACATGACAGTGTGCTGGAAATGTACTCTACTCGTCGGCAAGCTACAAGTCCATGAAAGCGCCCAGATAACGAGATTTGTTTGTGACTGGAAATTCTCCATGTTCTAGTTTGATCTAATTATTAGCCTAATCCAATTTAGTATGAGTCCCTGGCCGTGGTGCCCAGGAAATCACGTCCTAGTCATGATGCAAGATAAGACAAGTAGATTTGCACAACACAACAAGAAAGAACATCCATGGTGTCAGAGCAAGTCAGGTACGACCAGTTATCAAGTCGAGTCAAGTCAAGAGTGCACCGAGGCGGCCACTATCAAGATGTCAAGTTACAGGGGATTAATTACAGGTCGCAGGTTACAAGTTAAAAGCCACAAGTTACAAGCACCCAACAAGTTACTGTCAAAATCAGAGAATGCTAGCCATAAATTAAAGATACTGAAATTCATGTCAAGACGTGTCGGATTAGTCAACTCGTGCTGTGGGCACCAAGCTCTCAGAGAACAAAATCAGCAAAAGAAAAACCGAGAACCAAAAGGAACACCAAGGGTCAGGAGGGGAAGCCATGGCACAGGGTGTGCCAGGCAAGGGGCTCGAGCAAACGGCGCCAAGAGACGCACTTGGGAATGGTCGCAGCGTGCCAAAGGGCACGGGGAGCCAAGCGCGCAGGGGTGCGGGGTCCAAGCGTGCAAGGGCACGGGGTCCAAAAGCGCAAGGGGCGCGGCCAAGTGCGATGGGGCCAAGAGCGCCGGGGGCGTGGCCAAGTGCGCAGGGGCAAAGTGCGCAGGGGCCAAGTGCGCCAGGGGCGCGGCCAAGTGCACAGGGGGCCGGGGCCTGCTAGGTGCGCAACGCGCAGGCCGGGCGCAAACGGGCGGGGCAGCAGCGCTCTAAAGAGCGCGTGCGCCAACGGTTCAGTGGCCAGCGCCAAAGGGCGCGGCGCGGGGGCAGCCCTATGCAGCCAAGCGCGCGGGGCGCAAGGCGGCGAGGCGCGCGGGCCAACAGCACGCTAAAGAGCGCACGCGGGGGAGGGGGTCTTCTTCTTCCTCTTGCTAAGAGGAAAAACACCCATGGCTTCAAAACTTCAAAATACCACAACTTGGCCATCACAACTCCAAATCCGGATTTTTAAAGTTCTATCGTGGGTGAAATTTGATTCTCCCCAACATAGGAACATCAAAACCCACAAAAACCCAACTTAAATAGATCAAAACCTTATAAATCCGAAAATAGGGGAAACTTAGATCTATGGAAATCCATGGTCCAAAATCAAAAATGACAAGTTCTAATGTTGTTTCTAGAGGGCTAATCTATCTAATGGACAAATCAAAATGGGTTCTTGTTTTATGGCAAGGTACACTTGCCTATGGCTGGGGTGTTGTGTGGAAGAAGGAAGAAGATGATGGAAAATTAATGGAAGAGTAATGAGGAGAGAGAATGTTAGGTGGGAATTTAATGATGGTGGTTGTGGTGGAATGAGGGTGGAGTATAGGTTAAAGTGTTTCATTGGTTTAAAATCAAACCAAGCCAAACCAACCAACTAAAACCGAGCCGAGCCGAAACCCAAATACGAGAAAACCTAAAATTCTGCAAGTCGAAAAAAATAAAAATATATGCCAAAATCCAATTATGAGAATAAATATGAAACACGGGAAATGAGGGTGACAACTCTACCCACCTTAAAAGAATTTCGTCCTCGGAATTTAATCAAGGAGCTAGAGACTGCCACGGCAAGCTACACTAAGCACCAACAACTATACTAAGCAGTTCAATCATACAATCATGCATGCAAGCAAGGGATGGAAAGCATAAGGCATAAGGAAGACATTATACCTTACGAGTCAAACAAGTCGGGATATCGCGATCGGAGGTCGTCCTCACGCTCCCACGTTGACTCACCTAGAGAGTGATGATCCCAAGCAATACGGACTAAGTTAATAGTCTTGTTCGTGAATATCTTCTCCCTCCGGTCCGATATAGACACGGGCCTCTCCTCATACGAAAGGTTGGTACCAACAACCAATTCCGATTGGTCTAGGATATGGCTCGGGTCCGGGATATACCGTCATAATTGGGACACATGGAATACATCATGCACCTCACTTAGCGACGGCGGAAGAGCAAGATGATAGGATACATCTCCTACTCGTTCCAAGATATCGAACGACCCTATATACCTAGGACTAAGCTTTCCCCGCACGCCAAAGCGAATGACGCCGCGGTTAGGCGAGATCCTAAGGAATACATGGTCGTCGATAGCAAACTCTAAGGGACGCCGATGGGCATCGGCCCAATGTCGTTGGCGATTTTGGACAACTCGAAGATGATTCCTGACTTTTCTGACTACTTCAACTGTCTGGGCAATCATTTCTGGACCGAGCATCTACCTCTCTCCGATATCGTCCCATGCTAATGGGGATCTGCATTTCCTACCATACAGTGCCTCGAACGGGGCCATCTGAATGCTGGCCTGGAAACTGTTGTTGTACGAGAACTCTACCAGGTGCAGGTGATCCTCCCATGAACCACCGAAGTCAAGTGTACAAGATCTCAACATGTCTTCAAGAGTCTGGATTGTGCGCTCTGACTGACCATCTGTCTGCGGATGATAAGCTGAGCTAAACTGAAGGTGAGTTCCCAAACTTTCTTGCAGGCTACGCCAAAAGTGTGATGTAAATCTTGAATCTCGGTCCGAGGTGATACTGACGGGCACTCCGTGAAGCCTGACAATCTGCCTGAGGTACATCTCTGCTAGCTGAGCCGTAGGCTGTCTAACTCTAAATGGGAGAAAATGAGCCACCTTTGTGAGCCGGTCAACTATAATCCAAATAGCATCTCGACCAGCTGGAGATCTAGGCAATCCAGTCACAAAATCTATGGTCACATGCTCCTACTTCCATTCTGGAATCGACAAGGGCAGAAGAAGTCCAACGGGCCTCTGATGTTCAGCCTTAACCTGCTGGCAAACCAAACACCGAGAGACAAACCGGGCTATCTCCCTCTTCATGCCATTCCACCAGAAATGCTGACTAATATCACGGTACATCTTCGTACCACCGGAATGAATAGAATACTGTGAACTGTGAGCTTCTGCCATGACCTCATGTCTGATAACTCTACTGGGTACACAAAGACGAGTGCCGTGCTGAAGTGTATCATCTTTATGAATGTACAACTCTGGCCTTCTTCCTATTTCACACTCTGCTCTGAGTTGCTGAATCTTGGAATCTGTAGATTGTGCCATCCGGATCCTCTTAACTATGCTGGATTGAACCTGTAGACTGGCCATCAACGCCACGTTGGTAGAAAGAACTACTTCAATTCCCATCTTCTGAAGATCTGCTAATAATTTTGGTTGCACCGTTAGGAAATAAACGCCGGCTCTCCTGCTCAACGCATCTGCTACAACGTTGGCCTTCCCTAGGTGATACTGCAAATCCATATCATAGTCCACCAGTAGCTCGAGCCATCTCCTATGCCGTATGTTAAGGTCCTTCTGGGGTGAAAACATACTTCAGGCTCTTGTGATCAGTAAATATCTCCACTCTGTCTCCGTACAATAGTGCCGCCAAAGCTTAAGTGCAAACACTACTGCTGCCAGTTCCAAGTCGTGGGTCGGGTAATTCTTTTCATGATCATGAAGTTGACATGATGCCTAAGAAATTACCTTCCCTTGCTGCATCAAGACACATCCCAATCCTCTGCCTGAAGCGTCACAATAAACTATGAATCCTCCGGTCCCATCTGGAAGTGTGAGAATGGGAGCCGTTATCAAACCTCGCTTCAACTTCTCAAATGATTCCTGACACTCTGCTGTCCAAGCAAACTGTACATCCTTGCGGGTCAACTGGGTCATTGGTGTCGAAATACTTGCAAAATCTGATACGAATCGCCGGTAGTAGCCGGCCAATCCAAGGAAGCTGCGAACCTCTGCTGCTGAACTAGGTACTGGCCATGACTCGATAGCCACAATCTTCTAGGGTCTACTTCCACTCCTCCTCGGGTAATGATGTGACCCAAGTACGAAATACGATCGAGCCAGAACTCGCATTTACTAAACTTGACGCACAACTGATGCTCTCTAAGCGTCTGAAGGACAATCCTAAGATGCTGCTCATGCTTCGCTTTGCTCTTGCTGTAGACCAGGATATCATCTAGGAACACGATCACAAACTGATCCAAGTAAGGCATAAAAATGCGATTCATGAGGTCCATGAATACGGCTGGCGCATTGGTCGCTCCAAAGGGCATAACAAGGAACTCCCAATGCCCATACCTCGATCTAAATGCTGTCTTCGGGATGTCCTGCTCTCTGACTCTGATCTGGTGGTATCCTGACCGCAAGTCTATCTTCGAGAACACTGAAGCCCCTCTGAGTTGATCAAACAAGTCATCTATCCTTGGGAGAGGGTATCTGTTCTTGATTGTCACTGAGTTCAAGGTACGATAATCTACACATAACCTGGACGTACCATCCTTCTTTTTCACAAGAAGCATCGGGGCTCCCCAAGGCGATCCACTTGCACGAATGAATCCCTTGGTCCATAATTCTTCAATCATCTTGTACAAAATCTCCAACTCTAAAGGTGCCATTCTGTAGACTCGCTCTGATATTGGTGCTATCCCGGGGATCAAGTCTATAATGAACTCGATCTCCCGCTCTGCGGCATCCCTGGAAGCTACTCTGGGAAGACATCTGGAAATTCTTCAACTATCCTGGGTAACTGTACTGTTGCTACGGCCATCCGCAAAACTGGGAAAGGTGGTTCCACTGCACCTCTGGAAAATAAAAACTCTAGCTCGCCTGGAATACTAAAGATAACCCTGCCAACATGGCAGTCTATCCTAGCATACTGGTTCCTCAACCAATCCATGCCTAAGACTACATCATAGTCCGCCATAGGAAATTTTATGAATCTAGTGGGGAACTCTCTACTGGTAACTACGATCCGACACGAGAAAAATACTCGATCTACTCCCACAAAACCATTACCAGTAAGTATATTGAGCCTTACTGATAATGACTCGGGCTCTAATCCTATCCGTGTCGCGAATCGTGCAGACATGAATGAATGCGATGCACCAGAATCAAATAATACCGATGATGGAGAGGAGTTAACGAGAATAGTACCTGCCACTACCTCACCTGGTGTAACTTCTTCTTCCATAGTCATCATCATGGCCTGACCTTGTCCTCTGGCTGCGGGTTCCCTCTGTTGGAAACCTCTCTGCCTGCTCTGCACTTGGGCTTGGGTGTACTGCTGCTGGTTCTGCTGATAAAATACCTGGGCCTGAGGCAACAATGGCCTCGGGTACTGCTGCTGCTGCATAGGTGCTGGTCCCCTAACCGATAGAGTGGTTAGGTTGGAAGAGGATGAACTACCCCTATTCGGACAGGCTCCTATCTTGTGATCTGCCGCTCCACAAGCTAAGCATAATCCCAGCGCCCTACGATAATCCGCCACTACATGGCCTGGCTTCCCACAATGAGAACATCCCATCGCGGAAGTCTGCTTCTGATGCTGCGGGTACGTCGAGGTTGAATGCTGAACCGACATTACTGAGGCCGCCCGCCTCGGAGTTCCAATGGTCAAACCCCTTACTGCCAGGGCTGGAGCTGATGATTGCTGCATCTGGTTGTGGGATCGCTTCCTACCTCCGATCCTATCCATGATCCTCTGGGAGGTGTACTCATGCCTCCTAGATTCCTTCAATACCGCATCGAACGTCTGGTGCTCGAACTACTCGACTTCCAATAAGATCTCCAAATGTAGTCCCTGTTGGAACCGCTGGGCCCTATCAAACTCAGTTGCCACCAAGGTGGGAGCAAACCTACTGAGTCTAGAAAACTCAGATGCATAACCGTCGACCGTTCTGCCTCCTTGCTTCAAGTTGGTGAATCTCATCTGTAGGTCGTACCGAGCTACAGCATAAAAAGACTTCGTCTGGAATCTTTCTCTAAATACTGTCCAAGCAATGGATGCCATTAATCCCATGGCTTGCGCTGCCCACCAACTGCCAGCCAAGTCTAACAACTACAGGCGTACCACCGCCACCTTTTCATTCTCAGGTGTCCTAGCTGCTTGCAAAATTACCTCGGTATCCTGAAGCCAAGCGTCCGCGGCAATCGCATCTTCGCTGCCGTCGAAGAATGGAGGGTTCAAGCGCTTAAAGCTGTTGGCCGTGCTGTTCCCTGGATGACCGCCTCTAGTTAAAGCATCTGCCACTACCTGGTGCAAGGCGTCTCCTCTACGGTCCTGGGAAGCTATCAAGGTCCTGATGAGACCTACCAAGGTGCCATCGTCAGGCTCTGCAGGCTGGACAGGCCGAACTGGGGCTCTCCTCCGGGAGGTACAACTCTAGAGGCTACTCCGAAATGCTGGACTTGATCTCTGGGTTGCTGGTCCACGGAAAGTGCTCCACCTTGCTGATCGGCGGGGTCAGGTACAGTGCCGCTGAAGAAGACGATACAGGGAAAATAATAAGGAAAGACCAGGACAGATCAACGATACAAGCACATGATCAGGGCAAGAATCCAGAGATGCAAAGGATATGAATGGAGATCAAAGACGAGTACTGATTGAGACATCTATCCGTTAAACCCTCACATATCTTGAATGCCAAGACCTGCATGGGCCACCACTTAAACCATGTGACGCCCCAAAACTAGAATACTGGAGAGCGGGGACGTACATAGCCAGCTACGTATATTGAAATGAAATCCACCTCGCTATACGATCACGGCTGAGGGTTTACTACAAGCCAAAGGTCTCTTGAGGTCAAGCCTATTGTCTCAATCTCAAACAAATAATATAATTACAAGATGTTAGACCTCCAAATATACAATAAAGGCGTCCCAAATATTACATATTCAGTTGATCATGAAGCTAGTCAAACAAAATGCGAGGACTAGCAAGAGTTAAGTCATACATGATCAACCCCAGGATTTGTTAATCATGTTACAGCCCGTAGGCAGACAGTAAGTAAAAGAGCATCGAGCTAACAGGTGCTCGTCGGCTGAACGCCTCAAAAGAATGAATTGACAATGTAGTGGGTGAACAAAATAGAAAACCCACTCGTAGCCCGGGTTCCTTCTAGTTGCCACCATCGGGCTGGAGGTTCGGTAGATCCTCAGGTGCTGCTCCGAAATCTGGCCACACAAAACCAGCTGGGTCAAACCCCAGAAAGAGCAAGTGCCACAAAGGAGGCCACAAAATAAGAACAAAAGCCAGCATATCAGAACATAAGAAAATGGAAGAAGGTACAAGTAATAAAAGTACAGCAGGACAATAAACGACTAGGGACATGGAACCATTCCGGGAGCCAGATTACAACCCGTGAACCAAACCAGGACCGGGGTTGTAACCCTTCGCCTGAATAACACTTGTCTCTATCCATTCATTGTTAAAGATAAGTAAAACAAATATGTTCGAGAGGAACCAGGTACTGGGACTAGACAAGACTTAGACAGGGATAGACAACATCCATTCACAAGCGGCCAAACAATTACTACGGCTTATTACTTTAACTAACTAGGGTTATCACAGGCCTAATTACTAACAAGATGCAGTAAGAATTTTCCAGTCCCAAGCCCTGCAGACTACCTAGTTATCCTTCCGCGGGTTGAGAGTATGGTTGGGTACATCGCCCAGGAGACGATATACCCTTAGGTGACTTAGAGGTGCAACACATGACAGTGTGCTGGAAATGTGCTCTACTCGTCGGCAAGCTACAAGTCCATTAAAGCGCCCAGATAACGAGATTTGCTTATGACTGGAAATTCTCTATGTTCTAGTTTGATCTAATCATTAGCCTAATCCAATTTAGTATGAGTTCCTGGCCGTGGTGCCCAGGAAATCACGTCCTAGTCATGATGCAAGACAAGACAAGTAGATTTGCACAACGCAACAAGAAAGAACACCTACGGTGTCAGAGCAAGTCAGGTACGACCAGTTATCAAGTCGAATCATGTCAAGAGTGCGCCGGGGCGGCCACTATCAAGATGTCAAGTTACAGGGGATTAATTACAGGTCGCAGGTTACAAGTTAAAAGCCACAAGTTACAAGCATCCAACAAGTTACTGTCAAAATCAGAGAATGCTAGCCATAAATTAAAGATACTGAAATTCGTGTCAAGACGTGTCGGATTAGTCAACTAGTGCTGTGGGCACCAAGCTCTCAGAGAACAAAATCAGTAAAAGAAAAACCGAGAACCAAAAGGAACACCAAGGGTCAGGAGGGGAAGCCATGGCACAGGGTGTGCCAGGTAAGGGGCTCGGGCAAACGGCGCCAAGAGACGCACTCGGGAACGGTCGCAGCGTGCCAAAGGACGCGGGGAGCCAAGCACGCAGGGGCGTGAGGTCCAAGCGCACAAGGGGCACGGGGTCCAAACGCGCAGGGGGCACGGCCAAGTACGTAGGGGCCAAGAGCGCCGGGGGCACGGCCAAGTGCGCAGGGGCCAAGTGCGCCGGGGGCGCGGCCAAGTGCGCAGGGGCCAAGTGCGCCGGGGGCAAGGCCAAGTGCGCCGGGGGCGCGGCCAAGTGCGCAGGGGGCCGGGGCCAGCTAGGCGCGCAACGCGCAGGCCGGGCGCAATCGGGCGGGGCAGCAGTGCGCTAAAGGGCGCGTGCGCCAACGGTTCAGCGGCCAGTGCCAAAGGGCGCGGCGCGGGGGCAGCGTAATGCAGCAAAGCGCGCAGGGCGCAAGGCGGCGAGGCGCGCGGGCCAGCAGCATGCTAAAGAGCGCACGCGGGGGAGGGGGTCTTCTTCTTCCTCTTGCTAAGAGGAAGAACACCCACGCCTTCAAAACTTCAAAATACCACAACTTGGCCATCACAACTCCAAATCCGGATTTTTAAAGTTCTATCTTGGGTGAAATTTGATTCTCCCCAGCATATGGACATCAAAACCCACAAAAACCCAACTTAAATTGATCAAAACCTTGTAAATCCGAAAATAGGGGAAACTTAGATCTATGGAAATCCATGGACCAAAATCAAAAATGACAAGTTCTAATATTGTTTCTAGAGGGCTAATCTATCTAATGGACAAATCAAAATGGGTTCTTGTTTTATGGCAAGGTGCACTTGCCTATGGCTGGGGTGTTGTGTAGAAGAAGGAAGAAGATGATGGAAAATTAATGGAAGAATAATGGGGAAAGAGAATGTTAGGTGGGGATTTAATGAGGGTGGTTGTGGTGGAATGAGGGTGGAGTATAGGTTAAAGTGTTTCATTGGTTTAAAATCAAACCAAGCCAAACCAACCAACTAAAACCGAGCCGAGCCGAAACCCAAATACGAGAAAACCCAAAATTTCGCAAGTCGAAAAAAATAAAAATACATGCCAAAATCCAATTACGAGAATAAATACGAAACACGGGAAATGAGGGTGACAGTTGGACTCCAGTATCTTAGATTATATTCATAGCTGTTTGGTAGTGGATTTGTTTCCACCCGACTATCTATCTTTTGACTCTTTTATTTGATACTATTTGGACTATCATTTTCTCTTATGATTTTGTAGATGAGATATAGTTATTTGTGATTGGCCTGTGATTTAGAGCTTATGTATGCGTACGAGTATTCCACATATTGAGTATTCTTCGTATGCATGCAGCTGGCATGTTTCGTATGCCTAGTCCTATATATTTTGGGACTGGGGCGTTACATGTTTTTGTGATGGCCCATGCAGGTCAGAGCATATCGTATCGGCTACATAACTATGCTGATACGAGCTTGCATATAGGATTAGAAATTAGGCATCTCATCCACATGTTTGATACCTTCCTTGATTTCTCTTCAAACTCTCATTTGACTGCTTGACTTGCATCTAGCTTGAAATTGTTCTAACAAAAATTTTATATCTCATGTCAGAAAATGAATCCTCATAGCGGTAGCGCTGCACCATTTGCCATCATCCCGGGTAACTCGGCAACCAAGAGGAGCAAATTCACTCACAGCATTCTATAGTAACCTCAAACATGCCTTCTCAGCCAGACCAGACGACCCCACTTACTCACCCGCATCCCCAAGCCTCTAAACCCCAGTTAGTTCAGCCTGTTCAGCAGGACCCTGCACCCCAGGGAGAGTATACTCCACCACCTCTTCATCAGAATCTACCTCAAGTTGGACCGCAGATGCCTATGCCCCCGATTGATGGAGTTGATACCAATCGGTTCCATTATACTTTGTTACGGGCTCAGTAGGAGCAAAATGAGCTATTGAGACAAGAAGTGATGGTTCCACGTAATAGACCCCCATCTCCACCACCAGCCCAAGTACCAGCACCTTCACCCAGGCCCCATTCATACGTAGGCAGTATTTCAGATTTCATCCAAATGAAGCCGAAGACTTTTAAAGGTACCGAAGGCCCACTAGAAGTTTTTTCATGGCTTATTAGCACCGAAAAGAAGTTAAGGACGTCACAGTTGCCTAAAGAAGATTGGATGACCACAATTGATTTATTACTCGAGGATAATGCCCATCATTGGTGGAAAGCGGAGGAGAGGCGCTTGGGTACCAATCAGTCATGGGAAGAGTTCTACAAAATCTTCAACGAGAGGTAATTTCCAACCGCTGCTCGGAATGTATTGTATGATCAGTTCCTCCACCTCAAACAAGGCGATAAGTCGATTGACGAGTATGATGCAGAATTTAGCCGACTAAGTAGATTTGCCGAGGGATTGATGCCAACGGAGAAGGAGAAGGCAAAAAGGTTTCATAATGTATTAAGGCCCGAGCTTAAAACACACACCACTATGCAATCCAGAATTTCGCACGCCGTAGTATGGGAAGAAGCTAGAAGTCAGGAGATCCTTCACATAGAAACACAACAAACTCAAAGATACTATGCCCCGATAGACTTTCCAGTTCAACTTGGTTCAGGAGGCCCTGAACGACGACTTACTGCACAATATCAACAACAAGTCGTGCCCTACCAAATTCCAAGTATAATAACCTGCTAGTTTTATGGAAGGAGAGGGCACCAGCAGAAGGACTGTCGTCGGCGACTAAAGTGTTGCTTCAATTACGGTTCCAATGAGCATAAACTTCGAGATTGCCCCAACCGACAGATCACACACATTTTAGCTCCAGCAACATCACAGCAATAGTTACGAGGGACAATAACTCACAGACCAGGTGCACCACAACCAGGTTTCCTAGAAAAATATCAAGAGGGACCAGCCTTGGTGGGCCAGACACCGGAGTATAGGCCTGCTAGAGAAGAGATAAATAACCTGAGGCAAGGACAAGCATTCACCATGACAGTACTAGACACCCTTCCTGAGTTGACAGATACCACAGGTATTATTCTAGTTAATATATTATTGATGCACCTTCATTTGTGTCCTATCCATGCATAAAATAGTTATCTCGTTCTTCCTAAACACATTGGGATTAAAAGTTAGCAATTGCATTGCAAGGTATTACCTACAACCATCATTAGTAATCTCAGAAACCGTAGCATAGACAGACTTGCTTAGAATACCAATTAAGGATTTGGTCAAAAAGGATTTCCAAGACATGCCTTAGAGTTAGATACCTTTTTGTAGACCATGTATATGTGAAATGGCCCATGTCCTCGGTTCGTGTGTCATCATAGTGTTCCGTGCTAGGAAAATTCCCATGGGGACACAAGTATGACATACATAATATTCTTCCATCTATTCACAATCACTTCATCCTTGATTCATATCTACCGCATCATGTTATCTGTTACCCTTTGATATCAAGTCAAGGTATGATACCATGACTTGGAATATTACTAACTTTATCAATCATAAATTCGTGCCTGGTTTTAATTATGAGAAAGGAATTTCTGGGGATTATAGATTGAATGCCCTCTAGACTTCTTTTACCAATTGAGTAGGATAAATTGGTTTCCATTAGAATGATAAATCATTGCCTTATGAAAACCTACTCTCTATTTTGATCCTTGGGTGTTCCCTATCGTGACTTTGATATTTGGAGCACAATACTAGACTTTTTCGTCCAACAAATTTTATATACAAGATCTAGACGAGCTCCCCATCATCTAGTATATCATGTCCCACTTAAACACGATCTCTTGTACTCTATTTTTATGATGCAACTTTCGAGGCAATAAGGGCCAACTATACCCCTTACCATAATACCGATGAACTTATCGATTTTAATTGGAGACCCAATTTCGACTCAAATCTTTCGACCCAATATATGGTTGTAATCTACTCAAGGCCTACTATACACATACCACCAGTGTGCCACACAATTGAGGCCCCATGTGCTACTTATTCGCAAAAGTCATGAAAGGCACATCTTCAGACTTATGTCACCTATTTGGCCAACCTGCACATGTTAGTTGTTACGACTTAAAGATTCAAACACTTACCTATTCTAATTCTATAGCAAGGTTTTTGTACCTACTAAAGACCCTCACCTCTTTGCCCATGAATTATTCTTCCTCTAAATTTCTTCAACCCCATCTCTAGTTACCCGTTTTATACGAAGACTCCAATCCCACTGTACCAACGCGTTCTAGTTATAGTCAAATAAGAGGTTTCTACCAGTTTGTTGGAAGCATGACCCATAGGAAGGAAAAGTTAAGTTGTAATAATTTTCTTATAGTAGTTATTTGTCACGACCCGCACCCACTGTTAGGGTACGAGAACGTAACGACGCCCAGCCTACGCCGCAGTGTCGGTAGTAGAACGCTGTCCTAGGTCACAACATCTAACATATAGAGCTAAGCAGTTTATACTCCCCGAATGGGGGTGACATAGCAGATACAAACTCAATCGCATCTAAGGTAGAGCATGATAAGGATAGATAAAACATGAAATCCAAAAGAGATACAGGAGATAGAAGTCTAAGTGTCTAAGATACATAAACCCAGAAATACATCTCAAAAGCTCCAATACAGATACAGTAATCCATAAAGTAAATACAACTCCAGACAAAAAGAAATAACTACCTAAACAACCTCTAATGTGTCTCCTCTAGGCTAGCAGGCACCTCCAGGCTATCTGTAAAATTTATCAACAGGTCCAGTCAGGACTGGAGCGAGCACACTACATCTCAACAAGTCATAACAGAAAAGGAAATATAATCATGCTAGAGAATAAAATACACGATCTGAAGAAATAGCATAATGTAAAAGAGAGACTGTAAGTAAATATCTATGATATATAGAGAGAGACAGTGCTAGTGATTCAGAGTACAGGATAAACATGTGAATGGCATGGGACTGATTCATGATTACACTACTGGAAATTGATTCATGATTACACTACTTGGATTTATTCACATGTTCACTCATACTCCCCCATCCCCAATCAATACACAAGGATCCATTCAAGTTACGTTAAGATTCGTGATTATACTACATTGCTCATAAAGGATGATTCATGAATAGATTCGTGAAGGCTCGGTGATCATGTGAGTACATGAGTCACTAGCTGATAACGAAGATTCATGATAATAGAAGCATATGATACGTGATGTAAGTGAAACACACATGACAAAAGTATCTGATGCTCCCGAGGGGGATAATATCTCATGAAGGGATCCATATAGTACCAATCCGTGTTACCAACGTGTCAGCATCAAGTAAGATAGTCTAAAGCAGGAAATATAATCCTAAACATGGTATAAAATGATCAGAGAATGTACTCGCCTCGATAACCTGAACAGCTGAAAAGTATAGGGGGTCCCACTGAAGCCACAGAGTCCTGTTTAAAGTAACACAGGTTACAAGGTGTTCAAGTTGAAAATAAATGAATCTCTATAATCAATCTACATTATTCTAGGTTCTTCTAAGTCAAAACAACTCTAGGTCGACTCCGGTCAATAATCTAGTCAAACTAGGTCAAGTGTTGACTTACAGTTGACTTTGGGTCAACTGGTCAACTTAGGTCAATCAGGGTCAATTCTAGTCTAATATAAAGTGTACTTCGTTATTTGCACGTCGAAACTTACGGCACACAAATCGAGATAAAAAGATTATCGGTAAGGTTGATAATCTTATTATAGTGATCCACGTGTCCAACTTGTCAATTTCAGTGATGTGAGATCACTGGAATTGGCTGATCTCAGTTTCGTTGTACTAATCCCGAAATACGAACATTATATGAATTAATTATTAATTAATTATAAAAAGGTTAAGCTCAGAGAAATTATCAACAAACATTGTCGGACGATGAAATGAACATCGCCAATGTGTCCAGAATGGTCAAATTAGCTAGGATAGCCTACCCAACGGTCCAATTTGGACACAAGGGCAAAAAGGTAATTTCGGGTCAAAACGGTGTCCGTGTCGGAGCCGTTTTGTACCGAAAAATGTGCAAGAAAACAAGTCTACAAAATATAAAAAATTATATGTCCACGAAACCAGAATGTCGAAACGAACCCAACTGTATCTCCAGAATTGGATTCCGTTGACCCGATCTCCATTTGGCCCGTTGACCAGAACTTGGGATTCCGGTTTGCACGACAATGCGTGCCGGAGCCAAAGTTCTCAAAACTCAGCAAACTACCTGTTAACGAGTCCAGAATGATGATACGAACTCAACGGTATATCCGAAATTGGATTCCGATGAGCCGATCTCAAAATAACCCGTTGACCCGGATATTGGTATCCGACTTGCACCGAAATGCGTGCCAGACCCAATGTCCACCAAAATCTAGCAAATTATATGTCAACGAGTCCATAATGACGATACGAACTCAACGGTATATCCGGAATTGGATTCCGATGAGCCGGCGTCAAAAAGTCCCGTTGACCCAGAAAGTGGGACCCGCTTTGCACCGAAAAACATGCCCGGGCCCACGTTCTCCAAATCTAACAAATTTTATATGAAAATATGCCAGAACGATGCCACAAGTCTAATGGTGGTGTCAGAAATGAAATCTGGAGTCCCGTGTTCAAAAATAGAATTTTACAAGTTGGAAATTACGAATTCGGACGGCCAACTTTGGCGTCGAATTCAACCAATCAAACAAGCTCACAATGAAACGAAACTGGAGAGGTAGCAAGAGGGTTATACCAGCTTCGCATCGAAATTGGTAGCACGCCAAACGGAGCTGCGGTGGAGGAGATACAAGCTGACGAAGTTGGCCCCGCAAAACTGTCCAAATTTAATACAATTTAAACGGTCAACTTGGTGGCCGGTTTTCATGTATCAAACGATAAAATTAACGGACAAAAATTGACATGAGCGAAGGTGGATATACCGAGATTGTGACGGACGAAGAGATCGCCGATCCAACGATCGGATCTCCTGAGAAACGTGCACGAAGTGGCTGCGACGGAGCACAAATTCTGAGTTCCAAACTCGCGCGCGCCGACGGGATCTCGTTCAAAACGCACAAATCGCCTCGACGGTGCATCCTGGAGGACGTTGGCCGCCATGGAAGGAGAACCATGTGTGCACCCGGCCCTGGGGGGGTGTCCACACCGACCACGGCGGCGGTGGCGCCGGCGGTGGCCGGCATGCACGCGTGCGCCAACTGGTGCTGCTGCTACGTTGTGCGCTGTGCGCGCGCGCAACGGCGCTCACGGTAGCCTGGCGACGCATGGGCGGCGAAGAAGGTGGTGATGGTAGTCAGGGCTGTGTGGAGTTGGTGGTGGCGGACTGGTGTTTGCTGTCGGGTTTGCATGGGAAGGTGGAGGAGATGGAGTTTTGGGGTTGATGGTGGTGGTGGTGGTTGTTGTGAAGGGAGGTGGAAGCTGGAGGAGTAGGAGGATGGCCGACGGCCATGGCCGAAGGTCGGGCCAGGGAGTCGGGGTTGGCTTGCCATGGCTGCTGTTGGTTTTGTGTAGTAGAAAATAGTTTGAAAGGGGGAGAGAGAGAATGGATAAAGTAATAAAGAGAGGGGAAGAGAGAGAAAGATTATCTCCACAAATTTCTAGGGCCGGCCAAGTGTGGCTGAGAGTGGATTGGGTGTTTGGAAAAATTTGCATGGAGGAAATTAATGGGTAGGATTGAATGTAGGGAGATCTATGGCCAGAAATAAATAGAGAAATAGGTCATTCCAAGGGAAAATCGGACATTGTGCAAAAATTGAATTAAAATTAGACATTGATGATCATGTGTAAATAAGTAGCACATGGGGATTCCAATAAATGGGACACAAGTGGCGGACGGATAGTAGGCTCAATGTGGGCCATGTCCATAGTTGGGGCTGAAAGGTTTTGGTCGATAGGGGACCCACAAATCAAGTTGGAAGATGAATGCGACGCCGTGGAGTAAAATAAAATCGGGTCACGTATCGGGAAAGTTGTACGAATCAAATAGAGCACAAAATGACGTGTCTGATTGGGACACGAAGGCCATGGGTGACGAGCGTCTCGAGTAGATCATCAATGAGGAGTTGGTTTCAAGAAACTGACTGGTCTTGCGCTCCCAAATTAAAAGTCATGGTAACGCGCTGAAAATGATCAAGGAAACGAGTGGGAAAATAAATAATAATCAAATGGTCTAAATCGACCCGAAGTTCAGCGAAGCAAAAAGAGCACAAGGGAACAAGTTTGGATGGGACACTATATACCGTCATGAAGGTAATCCTGTCCACTCCAAAACTCATGTAGAAGATTTCCAGAGTTGAACATCCCTGATACTCCAAATATCAATGGCATGAAAGAGTACACTTAAGAAAAAATACAGAATAAATTATTTATCAAACCAATCAATCAGAAAATAAAATAAAATAAAATAAAAAAAATTATCCCGAAATTCAGGGTGCTCATATTATTGACCAAGAACATTGTGGCAATATCCAGGCATCCCTTAGGATCCTTTACTGTCGACAGAAGTGCCAATATTCTACTTTTTCCTCAGGATTTGATTTTCTAGAAGTCTTGTAATGACGATTTTTACAAGTAGCCAACTTCTATAAGTTGGGTAGAGTCTTGGATAAAGGATACTCAACCTTGTAGAATATGATGACAATTTGGATCCCGTTATAACCACCCTGCCAGCCTTTTCAAAAACCGAGCTACGATTTGACGTACCTGCTCTTCCTTTTTATAAAAATCACATATCCTGGATATTAAGATTTCTTTTAATTTCGAGGCCAAAAAATTTATAAGTTGGGTAGGATGTAAACCCCTAGAATTTTCAAAAGATTTTATTATTATTCTATATTTACTTGAATTTTTTTATTTTTGATAATTATTTATAAATAAAGTCTTAGTCGTATTTATATTTTGTTACGCTCATTGACTAGCCAATGTGGTACGACGGGTGGCATCGTGTGCCCTGACTAGCGTCGCCCCCTCTAAATTTACTTGTCGTAATATTCGATTATTTTTAAGAAATTTTTTATACTTGTTTATAATTTCCTTTTATGTATTATTTACTTCTTTTGGAAAATAATTGGAAATTATATTTGGGTTAATGATATTAGCGTTTCAATATTAAGTAAGTATTTTTTATATATAGAGTAAATAAATGCGACAAGGTATTTTAGGAATTTATAAATATACGAAACATATTTTCATGAATTATGTGGTTAGACTAGAATTTTAGATATAAATATATTCATATCTTTTGTTGATTTAAAGAGGTTATTTTTGTAAAGAAAAAGAATAACAAAAAAAAAAGAAGAAAAAAACTTGGAACAGTGCCACGCACTATTCCTTCACCCCTTCCAGAGTGGAACCCGACCACCCCTTGTAACTCAATGAATGAGAAAAAAAAGACATGCTGTAGGAACAGTACTACTAAAAACCCGGCACCCAATTCTTTCTTTTCGCGAACCACATGAAGGTTTTGATGAATCAAAATCTTCACCAAATCCTTCAAAAATTTGTTTCTATCCAATCATTTTTCCAATTCTCTCTAGAATTATCCAATCTTCATTTTAAATTGAAATAAATATTGATTTAAATCTTCATATAAACCACGGTATAGAAACCAAACTTTCCGAAGAAATTATTCCTCGTAAACTCTCTCGTGATCGTGTGATAGGCCGCCTCCTAGCCCGACGACCTCTTGAGTGCCCTACGAGACGCCTGCACACCACCGACGACGGCTGCTGCACCGTCGAGGAGGCGTCGACCCGTCTAGAACAGAGCAAGGCTCTGTTCAGTTAATTGTTGAGGTACGCTCCTTCACGCAGAATTTTTTCCCTTCGTGAAAGATGGATTTCGAAGTCATAAACTCCTATGGTTAGCCTACATAGCCTCTAGACGACCCAATAGTTAGATCCCTTCAGTATCAGACCATGAGTCAAAAACAATCGACTCAATTAATCACCAAAAATTGACTTTTTAATAGATTGAAACTGTTTCATGTACCCCTGTTTAAGGGCTTTTTCCCGTCAAACCAGTAGGCTTTTCGAAAAACTTTTTGAACAATTATTTAGACCCCATATAGCACTTTAAATCCCATTAATTAGTTTATAGTTTCATTTCCTGTGTGTAGAAATATTTGAACCTAAACTTAGAGAAAAACTTGTTTACAAAAACTTAAAATTTAGAAAAATTAACCGATACGGCGTGCGCTCCGACAAACCAGGCGACGTGGTCATACACTATATGCATCGAAAGGCACGTATGAATGTTGCTGATGTGTGGGAATTGACGTAACTCAATTTTGTTACGTGTGTGCGACAAAATCAGTGCGTATCCGTCGAGATACCCCTGTATCGACCTTTTGCAAACTTGGCCATAACTTCGTATAAGTTCGTCGTATCGAGACGAAACTTACGCCAATAGGACCGTATCATTTTTCTGGTCCTGTATGCCAAGTTTGGTCCGATTCTGAGAAGGTCAAATGGAACGCCTGTTTGGCGGGCCCGTGACCTGCTCTAACAGGCAAATTTGTGCACGACTCATCGGAATCCAAAATTGGACATACCGTTGAGTTCGTCTCCTCAAACCGGACCGTAGATATATAGTTTTATGACTTCAGAGACCGTAGGTTTCGGCACACGTTTCGGTGCAAAATAGATCCAACGGCGGACATCGTTTTGACCTAAAATTACGATTTTGCCTATTTTCCAGAATTGGACTTTTGGACAGGCATTTCCTAGACATATCATTTATACCAAACTCGTTCGTGATGTTTGTTTCAGCATCTGGAGCTCCTTGTAGATTTTAACTTTCTTGTTGACGATTCTAACTGTTGGATTTTGCTACATCTCGCACCACCCTCAGGCAAGATACCTTGCCATTATATTATGCTTATTTACTGCTATCTAGCATGCTGATTTAGTTTTATTTTCTTATATATTGTCATTTTCTACCTTGATATATTTTATGTAATTAACTGTTTAGTTTTATTCCTATTACTTTAATATTATGCATCGACTTAAAGTTAAGAAGACTACCCTATATTATGATGCATTCATTGGCCTTAACACATGTGTTACACGAATCACGAGTCTCATATAGGTTTCGTACTTGCGTAGTTGGTTGGCCACCGATACATGAGGACGTGCGTTAGAAAATAACTGATAATAGATTTACATGCTAGAAGACTTAGCAGTTATGAGTTGGCATTGAGCGGAAAGAACATGATTAGAATTTGACTACCACCCTATCTATCGTAGACTCGCTCGCTACTGAGGAACGGTAGGTAGACTATATGCTATAGACTCGCTCGATACTGAGAAATAGTATATGGTGTTGTGACTCGCTACTGAGAGATTGTACTGTATTGGTATTTTCCTAACTTGACCCGATAGTCATGCGACCATAAACTGTTCTTAAAATACATTCCACTTAGAATACTTAGATGACGTTTATCTGTAGGTGTATGTACTTTTCCATATGGTTGTGTACTATACCGTTCATGGCTTGGAAAAGTATTTTGCCATGAACTAGTGTGCCATACCTTGTCCTTGTTTGGTTGTAGGTGTGGTTCACTGCTTCGATGATAAAGTACTGAACCATGTTATGATTCAGATTATTATGAGCAGTTTACAGTTTATATGGCATGTTTCTCTGTATCTTGTTATGTCCCGCCGAGGACCTGGTGATCTCTCCAGGTGTAGATGGTCAGGATTGCCCCAGGTGTACGGACTCGGTTTAGCTCTTTCGTTTCCTACCAAGGATATCTTACCCTCTGACGATGCCTGATTCTTTCCTTACTTGTATCTTTCATTTATTTTTGGAGGTTGGACTCCATTATCTTAGATTATATTCATAGCTGTTTAGTAGTGGATTTGTTTCCACCCGGCTATCTATCTTTTGACTCTTTTATTTGATACTATTTGGACTATCATTTTCTTTTGTGATTTTGTGGATGAGATATAGTTATTTGTGATTGGACTATGATTTACAGCTTATGTATGCGTATGAGGATTCCACATATTGGAGTATTCTTGGTATGTATGCAGCTGGCATGTTTCGTATGCCTAGTCCTATGTATTTTGGGACTGAAGCATTACAAGAATCACCTCTCCATCGCCACGATTTCCAGATAAAAACAAAAGTATACTCCAAGGATCCCAACGAGATCCTACCTTGTACTCTGTTCTATTTGTGATTATATATAAAGTTTACCCAAACTTTTTAATGGCAAACAAGATGACGACTTTGCTGGGGACCACTTTCTCTTCCAACGAGAAGGTCATATCGCAATCTAACGACAGTAAGCTTGGCTTCTTCCAAAAGACACTAGTAGTACGCTTCAATCAGCAAGCGTACGAGGAGTTTCTCTATGAAGGCAGTACGAGTCCTTCGAAGCGGCTACCAAAGCCGAAGAAGAACCACCGAGTCTGGGTGCACAAGGGCGATGCGCCGAGCACCGCCACTGAAGGAGCTATGCCGGTACAGCCAATCATTCATGCTGATGTTCTTAGCAAGAAAAATGTTGCTACTGGTACAGTACATCTACTAGGGAAGCGTAATGCTAACTTCAGCTCCTAACCTTCTTCTTCCTAGTCTAAGAAGATGTGCTGACGGAACAAGGGCGGAGACGCTCTCCCGCATATGAGCTCTGATGTGCAGGAGAAGACTTTTGTCTTTGACAAAATCACTCTCTGTCATGGCGAGAAAAAAAATTAGATTTTGAGTACTATGCACCTTCGCGGGCTAGAATAAAGAAGTCCAAGGCAGCATGGGCCATGCACCATCAACGTGATATGCCAACAGCGGACCAACAATACGCGCTGTAGGTTATGCACATAATTGATGGTAAGATGTACAGAGTCGACTCGGGTGCTTTGCCACCAGCAACGATTCAACTCTCGGAGTTCCTTTCCCACTTGGGCGCATCTTTTGCCCATGGAACCAAGCTGGGTGGGACAAACCTTGCGGCTCTGAAACCATGCGCCCACGTGGGCTGTACGCAAGAAGTGGGTTCTATTCGCAATATATGTTGCTCTTCCACCAACGATCTGGGCGCATCTCATGCATTGGAACTGGATCAGGGGGCGTAGCATTCACATGACCACCCCGACGCTTGGCTCTGCCATGCGCCTGGGAAGGGTACGAATGTGAAAATCTTCCTGCATGATCTTCGTAATGTGATTACACTACAACAAAAAACCCTTTTAATGACGCTCGACAAGGAGTTTTAATGACGGCTGAAACATAAGCGTTATTAAATTGAAAAATACCTTTTTTCTATGACGGTTTGGGCTAATTCTGGGCTTTTTATAACGTTTATAAAATAAAGCGTTATTAATAGTTTAGAGCGGTGGCAAACTTGTAATTCTTTCACTGTATAAAAGCTAAGTGGGAGAGAGAAAATTCATTTCTCATCCATTTTCTAAGGGAGCAGCGCATCTCTCCTCCTCAAATCTCTTTTCCCCCAATTTTTCACTTTTCATTTTCCCTCCTTTTTGGTTTGACTCCAATTTCTCTCCCAAACTCCAGACCTACGCAAAGGTTCGATTTTTCTTCCAAATTCTCTTCGGTTAGGGCTTATATTTTGTTTATATTTCGTCGATTTCTGGGGTTTCGATGGATTTCTTCTTCGATTTCTAGGGCTTATATTTTTTCTTCTTCGATTTCAATTTCGCTTCGCGAGGAGGGGGGTGGCGGTGAAGGTGATCAGCAAGGAACAGGTCCGACGCGAGGGCGCGGGGGGGGGGGGCTGATGGAGCAGATCCAGCGCGAGATCTCCGTGATGCGCCTCGTCCACCACCCCAACGTCGTCGAGCTCAAGGAGGTCCTCGCCACCAGGTCCAGGATCTTCTTCGTCATGGAGTACGTCCGCGGGGGCGAGCTCTTCGCCCGCGTCTCCAGGGGCCGCCTCCCCGAAGACCAGGTAGCCTTTTGCAAACTTTGCTACCAAATTAGCTAAAAATGGGTTTGTTTGGGAAACTGCAGAATTCGGAAAGAAACGTAGGATTTGGTAGAAGTGGACTTCCAACTCCAAATCAGTAAAACCTTAGTGATGGCGTTCAGAAGTGTTTCTGGAGTCCGAAACATGCTATGTATTTTCGCTCAAAAACACTCTGCCGGAATTACAGAACTCAAATCCAAGTGATTTTTCTGGTAAATAGGACTCTAAATTCTAATAATTCAAATTTTGTTGATGAACAAGAGTTGTTTCATATCCTGGTTTAAAAATCTCAAAACTCTAAGACAAGGTTCACGGTATTGATATTTGCTATTTGGGTTACAATAGAATGTGACAAAAAATTTATTTCTTATATATTGCTGAGTCATGCTAAAGACAATATTCTATATACTTGAAGCAAATAATTTTTTGTTTGTATACTCTTTCAAGTACCAATATATGTGACCTGAAACTTGATTTTTGTTACATTGTGCATATCCGAATGTTCACGACGACAATACTCTATTTACTTGAAACACTCTCTCAAAGATTTGGTCTGTAATTCTTTTGTTGAGAGTACTGAGTACCAATACATGTGACTTGAAACTTGATTTGTGTATATCCAAATGCTTTGCTACAGTCCGTGCTCTTTCCTCTTCGACTGCCTCGTGGAGACGGCTGGTGCCGGGGTGCAGGAAGCTGGCGGCGCCGAGGATGCTGGAGGAGGCTGCGGACTACGTGGCCGATCGCCGGAGGTAATAAGTTTACAAGTGAAAATTTTTATATAAACCCCATTTTGGTGTTTATTCAGAAATTTTTTGTATCAATGCTGATATCGACGAGTCGATATTAATCTCAATACTCTTCGCACAATGTTGAGAAAAATTAGGAAGCACTTTCATATAATGATGACAATGTCCGTCCTTTGAGATTAGGTCCACTATGGATGCCGCAGTAGATGCCTCAAGGATAAATTTACTTTTATCCATTTCTGAAAGAAACCCCATAGCTCTGTTTACTTCACCATTCTCCAACAAGCCCTTAACAATAGCATTAAGCATAACAGAATCTGAAGAGTAACCATCATTCTTCACTGACAAAAACAACTCATCAAACTCATCCAACAACCCTTCTTTAATAAGGCCGTTCATCATTATAGTGTATGTTGCAACATCTGGTGACACTGTCATTTGCAAGAATAGAGTTAAAGAGATCCTTTGCTGCATTAACCTTACCAACTTGTAACATTCCTTCAATTAAAATATTGAAGGTCGTAGCTTCCAGTTTTTCCTTCTGACATGATAGAGTGTCCAACAGATTCATGGCCTCATCAATGTGGTGGTTTTCCTTCCAGTTTTTCCTGGTGCTAGTCCCGCTGCTACATTTGAATTATGATACAAAAATGTGACTAACTTGAATTCTTTGCTTTTATTATGAAGTGATAATATTGTTGCTGCTACATGGAGACAGGGAGTGGATAGGACAGTAGAGTTTTTCCCAAACCCATACTTTCCAGATATTTACCTTAGCTGAAATATAAGGAACAGGGCATGTTTCAATTGGAAAACCAAATTCACAACCCATATTTCACTGCAAACAATTTTTTTCTATTCTATTGTCTACATACCTACAACTTTATTGTGTTCCTACCAAAAAATTTATATATTGGCAATGATGAGATACAATTTGGAGATGGTTTTGTGACTTCCATTACAATGAATTATGGTTTTGAAAAAATCTGTCCTTGCAGTTCTACTATGCACTATGAGCCAACCTTATATATTTTGATACTGCTATTTTTTTTACCTTTCTTTGGTCATTTTTTTGACTCTGTCTACAATTTGCAGGTGCGGTTAACTTGGTTTTACATGGCAGCTTTGCTCCTGCAGTTTTACTATGCACTCTGAGCCAACCGTGTTGTATTTTGATCAAACTAGCTTAGTTAGATCTTCCTCTAATTCAAACTAAGTTTTTTTTTAATCTTTTTCAGGGTTTTGCTACGTGATGCCGACAGTTTTGATGTGCTCAAAGTTGAAGCCAATGTACTAATAGTTTTGAGGGTCTACTTATTAGTAGTAGTTGTAAATATATGTATTTGGATGTCCTATTTTGAAAAAAATGTAATGAAGATGGTGATATATATTATGTATATATTTGTAATTGGATTAAATGTACTCTATAACATTTAGATGTTTTCTTGTGAATATGGTCCAAAATGAATGTTTTGAAATTGAATTGAGCAACATTGAGCATTGTTCTATAATTTTTTGGAAAGTAATATATAAATATACAGAATTGAGCGTTATAAATGTGCTGAATTGAGTCTATACAGATTATCTATTCATAACGCTTTCAAACTACGCTGAAAATAAGTGTAGCAGAAACTCATCATATTCATGACGGTTATTTTATGACGCTTTTAAAAAACATTTATAACACCCGTTTTCATGACGGTTGCTGTGAAAAAAAAAACGTTATGGTACGTCATTAATGACGCTTTTTAGCCGTCATTAAAAGGGTTTTTTGTTGTAGTGTTACTTACAGACGTAGATCAGGAGAGATGTCCTTTATGCATAATGTGCCCCCCATGGGGTCCACTTGTACAACGGTCACCATCAACTACAATTATTGCAAGACAGTTGTTGCACCATCATGACAGTCAGTCTTCTAGCGACTGCAATCAGCTGCACCCATCCGACATCGTATCGAAAAAAGGGTACCAATTGACGACGGGACAGAACCCCTGGTCGCCTTGTGCCATGTCGTCTCCAACTCCCATGCATCCAAAAAAAACAAAAACCACCAATTCCTCGGCCTCGACTGGTCCATCGAATAGCCGACTGAAGAAAAGCAAGGTGATAGTCCTGTTATTCTAGAGTACCCGGTTGAGGATGAAAGCTGCATCAATGACACAAGCTGGAGGTGATCAGGCCCCATCTATCCACAATAACCCCTTCTTCGGAGAGTACGGCATTTACCCATAAGCCGATACCGAGGTAGCTGGGGGTAGCCACTTCGAGGGGTCAGAAGAAGAAGCATATATGCCGACCTTTCCATAAGAAAACGAGGCTGGGAGTGAGGCATCTACCGATCGCTCTACTTTGGCCCATGTTATGCCTGTGTATATTATAGAAACATGGAAAATATAGGGTTCATGCGGATCCCAATTTGTCGCATACGTACTTTGGGCCAAACTGGTTCGTATAAAGGAAAGCCGTGTTGGCACATTTTATTTTGATTATTAACAGCATCTTCGTAGTTTAGTCTACTGTTCTTCAGATTCAAATATTCTCAGAAGATCTACTACATGGAGTTCTTTCGTTCAAGCGCAATCATCTTTTATATTGAAGACTGAAGCAGTTACCGGCGTTCCCTGCATAAGACGGCATCTTCCTGCTTAGAGTCTCTGTGTCTGTACAAGTCTAGGTATAATTGTAAACACCTAAGGACGGATGACAAGTAAAAAAAACAAGTCAAAAATTAAATACCTACAGAGCGGCATACCGGCGGCATGCTTCGGCATACCGGCGGTATACCGTTTTTAGAGCTCAAAAAGTTGCTGTGACGAATTGTCGGTATACCGGCAGCATGCTCCGACATACCGGCGGTATACCGATTTTTGTGTCCAGAAAGTTG
Organism: Iris pallida; assembly: GCA_029216955.1. NCBI lineage: Eukaryota > Viridiplantae > Streptophyta > Magnoliopsida > Asparagales > Iridaceae > Iris > Iris pallida. The sequence goes on along the minus strand of JANAVB010042419.1, from coordinate 9,606,198 downwards.
CTGTGACAAATTGTCGGCATACCGACGGCATGCTCTGGCATACCGGCGGTATACCGTTTTTAGCGACCCAAAAGTTACTGTGACAAATTGTCGGCATACCGACGGCATGCTTCGGCATACCGACGGTATACCGTTTTTAGCAACCCAAAACTTGCTGTGACCAATTGTCGGCATACCGGCGGCATGCTCCGGCATACCGGCGGTATACCGAGTTTCAAATATTTGATTTTTGAATTGCCCTGACTAGCATTAATGGCAGCATTTAATGCTCTCAAACGGTCATTAATATGACCGTTACTATTTGACCGGTATACCGACGATATGCCGCTGCATACCGACGGCATGCCGGTCTGTCTGTATCCAGAGCATTAAATGTCACCCACTCTTGGTTTTTCTATAAAAGAAAGCCCTCTCTCTCTTGAGGACTTTATCAACTCTAGCCATAAATTTTCCAACAACCAAGAGCTCCACCATTAATACTCTTCCAAGCTTTTAAATTGTCATCCTCTCCCAAAGTGATAGAGTATTTAAGAGTTGTAAATTTCGATCTTCACGTGTTAGAAGATCAACAAGTTTCTCTTCTCATTTGTGTTGAAGTTGGCAAGCCTTCGTAAGAAAACTCGTGTGTTGAAGTTGGCGAGTCTTCGGATCCAAACTCGTGTTGAAGTTGGCGAGTTCTTCGGATCCAAACTCGTGTGTACTATTTTAACTAAATAGTGGATTTAAGCCGGAGAGAGTTCCGGGACTGGATTGCCTCAAGCGAGGATACGAGGATACATCCTTGTGTTTGATCTTCTTACTCTTTACTTTTATTTGTCATATATTGCTTGTGCTGCACTAGTTTATTTTATCTTCCTATTCACCTCCCCTCTAGGATTCTACAATTGGTATCAGAGCTTTGTTCTCTTGATTTGGATTTACACCCTTTGAGTGATCCATGGCCTCTAACCCTAGTATCAACACCTTCCACAATGAAGGACACTCCACAAATAGGCCTTCTCTATTTGATGGAACCAACTATAACTACTGGAAGATTAGGATGAGCATTTATTTAAATTCCATAGATTTCGACTTATGGGATTGCGTGATAAATGGTCTTCCTACTCCTTCCAGAGCTATTGAGGATATTGCTTCTGACACCCTTCGGGACACAGTTACTGAAAACACCAAGAAGCTTGCTAGTCGAGATGCCAAGGCAATGAATGCTCTTTACTGTGCTCTCGACAGTAGTGAATTCAACCGAATCTCTACTTGCAAGACTTCCAATGAGATTTGGAAGTTACTTGAAGTCACACACGAGGGAACTTCACAAGTGAAGAAATCCAAGATTAGTAGACTCACGCAAGAATATGAGTCCTTTAAAATGAAGCATGATGAATCTATTACTTGCATGTTTACTCGTTTTGGTGACATTATTAACCCTCTCTCTTCTCTTGGAAAGGAATATCCTACTCATGAAAAGATAAGAAAAATTCTTAGAGGATTGACGAAAGCTTGGAGTCCTAAAGCTACCGCAATCATTGAGGGGAACGATCTAACAGTCATGAATCTTGAGACCCTCATGGGTAAGCTAATGACTCACAAGCTCGATATAAAGGATCAAGAGGAATCCTCCATACAAGAGAAGGAGAAGGAGAAGACCAAAGAGAAGGAGAAGACTCTTGCTCTCAAAGCAACAATGTCCTACTCCAAGGATAGCTCCGACAACAATGAGTCGGACGACGATGAAGAAATAGCTCTCACAGCTAAGTACTTCCGGAAGTTCCTAAAATTCAACAAGGCCAACCGCTCCAGACGGGACAATAAAGAAGATCCGACGTGCTATCTATGCAGAAGACCCAGACACATCAAGAGGGATTGTCCGATGATAAGAAAAGACTCAAGCAAGTACGAGAAGCCTAGCAAAGGAACTTCGTCCACCAGAAAGTTCGCCAACACAAGCATTTGGTGTGAAAGTGACGCGAGCGACTCCGACAACGACAAGGAGTGCAAACATAATGCCAACGTCTGTCTCATGGCAACCGATGAGGTACTTGATGATCTTTCCTTAAACACTCTTACCTATGATGATTTGGAGAAAGCCATTCTTGAATTACATGAAGAACACAAAGGTGTTCGGAATAAATACAAGAAATCTCTTAAAGAGGTTGAGGCTCTTCAACTTGAAGTAGAGAGGCTCTCAAGCATCATTATTGATGTGAAGGGAAAATCTCCTATTTCTGACACGGATGAAATAGAGTCTTTGCGACTCAAGTTTCAAGAATCTCTTGACACCATCAAGAAAAATGATGATGAGATTCAATCCATGAGAATCTCTTATGAATTTGCTATGCATAAAGTTCAAGATGCTAATAGGAGAGAATATGACACTTCTATTAAGTATAATGATCTTCTTGTTCAATGTAAGAAAGGTGGTAATAAGGACACTACTCACATGCATGCTCCTGACATCTCCACACTCATCACAATGCTAGGCATACTTCTTACATGAACACTACACACAAATCCTTTCCTAACACAAAGAAAGGACCTTTTGTTAAGAAAAACACTTCGCATCATGCTTTTTATTATCATCATCACAATACTAATGTTAGAACTCCTCACACTAGAGATTCACATATGCATGTCTCTCACATATCTTTTTCTAAATCCTCTATGATTTACAATTACTGTGGCTTGCATGGACATACGACCAATTATTGTCATACAAGGAAACTTGTTGACAAGAAAGTTTTTATGTGGGTTCCTAAGACTAACACTCAAGGACCCATAAGATCATGGGTACCAAAATATTTATCTTCAACTTATGTTGTAGGTGAAGAGTCCTTATCATGCTAGAAGCAAGTGGATTCTCGATAGCGGTTGTTCACGGCACATGACCGGGGATGCTTCATTATTTACAACGCTATCAATGAAGAAGGAAGGACACGTCTCTTTTGGTAACAATCTTAAAGGTCACATTATAGGGAATGGTAAAATAGGTTCCCCTCCTTACCCTTGTATTAAGAATATATGTCTTGTTACTAATCTTAAACACTATCTTCTTAGTATTAGTCATCTTACCGATAATGGTTATGATATCAAGTTTGTTAAGCTCAAATGCTTCATTACCGATAGCTCCAATGGATCTATTGTTTATAAAGGGATTAGAGAAAACAACATCTATGTTTTATATCTTGTTGAAGACACTAACAATGACAGGTGCTTAGTTGCTAAAAACGATGAGAGTTGGCTTTGGCACATGAGGCTTGGACACGCCAACATGGATACCATGTCTCGTCTTGCTACCAAGAATCTCGTAAGAGGACTCCCAAGCATCCCATTCAAAAAGGATATGGTGTGTGAAGAATACGAGAAGAGTAAGTTAACAAAGTCATCCTTCAAATCAATCAACTCTGTGAGTACTTCTTGACCCCTTCAACTTATCCATATGGAGCTTTTTGGGCCTAGTAGAGTTGCTAGCCTTGGAGGCAAGCTTTATGCTTTTGTTTTAGTTGATGATTTTTCAAGATTTACTTGGGTTATTTTTCTTGCTTGCAAAAGTGATACTTTTCGTAAATTTGTTGCCTTTTGTAAACGTGTTCAAAATAAAAAGGTTTTTTATTAACAAAATTAGAAGTGATCATGGAGGAGAATTTGATAATGCCGATTTCAAAAGATTTTGTGAAAAGAATGGTTTTGGACATGATTTTGCTTGTCCACGAACTCCTCAACAAAATGGTGTTGTGGAGAGAAAGAATAGAACCCTTGGCGATATGGCCCGGGTTATGTTAAACCAGAATAAGCTCCCCCAATATTTTTGGGCGGAAGCCGTTAATACGGCATGTCATGTTATTAATAGGGTCTTGATTAGACCTTTGCTAAGAAGACTCCTTATGAGCTTTAGTTTGACAAAATTCCCTCTATTGAATATTTCAAAGTTTTTGGTTGCAATTGCTTTATTTTGAATACCAAGGATAACCTAGGCAAGTTTGAAGAAAAAGCCTATGAAAGAATATTCCTTGGACACTCTACTCATAGTAAAGGTTTTCGTGTTTTTAACAAAAGAAGTCTTGTTGTCGAAGAGTCAAGCAATGTCACTTTTAATGAACTCAACTCTTCTACATTCTCCTCTTCCGAGGATATTGATGACATCTCGTTTGGGTTGGAGAACTCCTCTATTGAGGATCATCCTTCTTCATCTAATAATGAAGTTGTGACCCCATCAAAAGAGTCTCCTCCTCTCGAACCTCCTCAAAAGGATCTCCCAAAAGAATGGAGATTTGTCACCAATCATCCTAAGGAGCTTATCATTGGGGATCCTTCCTCCAGTGTTAGCACAAGATCTGCCACTCGTGATCTTTGTGCAAATGTGGATTTTATCTCTCAAATAGAGCCTAAAAATGTTAATGATGCTTTCCTTGATGAGTTTTGGATGATAGCTTTGCAAGAGGAGCTAAATCAATTTGAGTGAAGCAAGGTTTGGGAACTTGTCCTAAAACCTAGCAATCATCCCATTATTGGAACAAAATGGGTGTTTCGTAACAAACTTAATGAAGATGGGTTAGTGACTCGTAACAAAGCCTGATTGGTTGCTCAAGGCTATAACCAAGAGGAAGGCATTGACTACGACGAAACCTATGCTCCGGTTGCACGTCTTGAATCCATTCGTATGTTTTGTGCTTTTGCTTGTTTTAATGACTTTAAGCTATTTCAAATGGATGTTAAGAGTGTTTTTCTAAATGGTGTTATTAAAGAGGAAGTTTATGTTAAACAACCTTCCGGCTTTGAAGATTTTCAATTTCCTAATCACGTGTTCAAACTCCATAAAGCCCTTTATGGCCTCAAACAAGCTTCCCGTGCATGGTATGAGCGTCTTAGCTCTTTTCTTATTTCTCACAATTTTTCAAAGGGAAAAGTTGACACAACACTTTTTATTAAATCCCTTGATGGCACTCTCTTATTGGTTCAAATTTATGTCGATGATATTATGTTTGGTTCTACTAACAACACACTTTGTGTAGAATTTGCTAAAGTTATGCAGGAAGAGTTTGAAATGAGTATGATGGGTGAAATTTCCTTCTTCTTAGGGTTACAAATCAAACAAGGACCCAAAGGAACCTTCATCAGTCAAGCGAAATATACAAAGGACCTCCTCAAGCGTTTTGACCTCGACTCATCCAAATCAATGAGGACTCCTATGGCCACAACGACAAAGCTTGACAATGTTGAAGATGGCACATCGGTCGACATTTGTAAGTATAGAGGTATGATCGGTAGCTTACTTTATTTAACTGCTAGCCGTCCTGATATCATGTTTAGTGTTTACTTGTGTGCTCGATATCATGCCAATCCAAAGGAATCACATTTAAGTGCCGTTAAGCACATTTTTCGTTATCTCAAAGGCACCATTAACATGGGTCTTTGGTATCCGAAATCCTCATCCTTTGAGCTTCACGGCTTTTCGGATGCAGATTTTGCCGGATGCAAGATTGACCGAAAAAGGACTAGTGGCACATGTCAATTCCTCGGGAAGTCCTTGGTATCGTGGTTTAGTAAAAAGCAAAATTCTGTTGCTCTTTCAACCACTGAGGCAGAGTATATTGCGGCTGGTTGTTGTTGTGCACAAATTCTTTGGATGTCACAAACACTTTTAGATTATGGCATTTCTCATTCTTGCACCCCTATTAAATGTGATAACACTAGCTCTATCAATCTCACGAAAAACCCGATTTGTCACTCATGCACGAAGCACATTGAAATTAGACACCATTTTCTTCGTGGCCATCAACAAAAGGGAGATATTCGTCTTGAATTCATTGATACTACCTATCAATTAGCCGATATTTTCACAAAACCGCTTTCGGAAGATCGTTTCACCTTCCTTTGCCGTAAACTAGGCATTTTATCTTTTGATCCATAATCCCTCTCGGCCGGCACACCGACGGTATACAGCGGTATACCGGCGGCATGCCATTTTCGATTAAGAATTAGGTTCTGTTTCGAAACTCGACATACCGTCGGTACACGTTGGCATACGGCCGATATGCCGGATGGAGGCGGACAGGACATCAAATCAGGGTCCAGGCCCACCTTTCTTCTCTACTTCTTTTATTCTTTTTTAACCTACTTTTATTCCCTCTCATCCATCCAATCTATCATAACTACCCATCTCTTCACCTCCTATCTCATTTATTACGCTTCCCTCACATCCCCCCTTTCACTCCTCTTTTTACTCCACCCTCATAAATTCCAACCCACCACATTTTCAACTCCCTTCGTTAAACCTCCTCTACAACCGTTCCCACCCTTCTTCCCTTTCAAAATCCATCTCTTCATCTTCCTCCTCCTCTTTAAAATCCTCCTTCCTCCATCACTTCTCCTACTCCTCCTTCATCCACTCCAAAAACCCAATCTCTCTTCATGGCAAACCCTAACCGTCCCTGCTCCTCCTCCTCCTTCTTCAACCCCTTCATCCCGGTGGCGCAACCTCACGGGTATGACCAACGGATCTTTTCCAACTCTTTGGCGGCCGAGCTATGGTTCCAGTACTTCGTTCATTACAATGTCTTCAAGGGACGAGCGATAAATTGGAACCTCTTCCCCGGTCACGTCTCCTTGTTTGACGAGGCCGGACTCTCCTCTCTACTTCGGCGCCAAATACCCGTCTACCCCGCTGCTGTCCGACTATTCTATTGTAACTTGGTCGGGGATGACGATCACCCCGCCATTCAGTCTATGGTCAATGACCGTCACTTCCATCTCACATCTCGGGACATCGGGCATATCCTCGGCATCCTGGACAAAGGGAAAGCCTTGCCATCCTTGGCTGCTCTTCACTCCTCGGCGGTGTCACCCTTCGACGAGTTCTGCCGTATCATCTGCAAGGGCCCCAACCCTCCTGCCATCCCGACCCTCTCTGCACAGCTGGAGCCGTTTTACTATGAGCTCCATAGGATAGTGTGCCAGACACTATTTCCTAAGGACGAAAACTACGACGCCATTACCGGCGATGCCCTCTTCTGCATGTATTATCTCTATGCCCGGAAGCCCTTCTCCTTTCCGAAGACTCTCCTTCTGCTCTTCCGGTGTGTCATGCCCGCGGGAAAGCAGAACCTCTACTACGGCTCCCTTATCACTCTCCTTCTGGAAGCCCGGCAAGTTGACCTATCTCTTTGCTCCTCGGATGGCGTCCCCTCCTATCTTGCTGTCTCTCGTTCCCTTAGTGGCGCCTCTACTTCACGTACCTCGTCTTCACAAGAGCAACCGGCATCCACTCCTGCTGCTCCCACATCTACTCCTCCCGCTTCGGGCCGTTATATGCCGCTGACTCAGCAGCTCTTTGATATGCGTATGGCCCAGGCGAAGGAGCAGATGCGGGCCCACACTCGTGGCCTTGGCGCCCTGATCCAATACCGTTTCCACGATCAGGGGTACTTTATTCAGCGCACTCTTCAGGACCAGGATGCTTTTCTGGATCTTAATCTTCAGGATCCTATGTACCAGGCCCCGTGCTTCTCTGATCCCAATGCCTATGGGTTTATGTACCCTGACGGCATTGATCCTTTTGGCGCTTTCCAGCAGGCTCAGGGTGATGGGGACGATTCGGCTGATGAGTTGGGATGGATTTCCTTTTGGATGATGGTCTCGTTTTATGCGTGTTTTAGTTTTATGTGTTTGTTTTTTATGTTGTCTTTTGTGGTCCTTCGGGGACCGGTGTGTGGTTGGTACCAGTTATTTGCAGTCCTTCGGGGACTTTATCTGTGGTTCTCTCTAGTATCCGGCTCTTGTTGAGGAGAGTCTTTCTATTTACCTTATGCTATGTGTGTGTCGGGCATGTATTCACTTTTCACTTCAAAATATTACTACATGCTTTTCTTTATATGCTCTTGTCATTATTATTATGCACGTTTTCTATTATTTTCCCATCTTTGACTAACTGACAAAGGGGGAGAAATCGTATTGAGGGGGAGTTGTCTACCTACGGGGGAGTTACTCCTTGAAGATGCTATCTCTCTATTTTATCAATTATCAAAATGGGGGAGCCGTGTTGGCACATTTTATTTTGATTATTAACAGCATCTTCGTAGTTTAGTATTATGTTCTTCAGATTCAAATATTCTCAGAAGATCTACTACATGGAGTTCTTTCATTCAAGCGCAATTATCTTTTACATTGAAGACTAAAGCAGTTACCGGCGTTCCCTGCATAAGACGGCGTCTTCCTGCTTAGAGTCTCTGTGTCTGTACAAGTCTAGGTATAATTGTAAACACCTAAGGACGGATGACAAGTAAAAAAAACAAGTCAAAAATCAAATACCTACATAGCGGCATACCGGCGGCATGCGTCGGTATACCGGCGGTATACCATTTTTAGAGCTCAGAAAGTTGCTGTGACGAATTGTCGGTATACCGGCAGCATGCTCTGGCATACCGACGGTATACCGATTTTTGTGTCCAGAAAGTTGCTGTGACAAATTGTCGACATACCGACGACATGCTCCGGCATACCGGCGGTATACCGTTTTTAGCGACCCAAAAGTTGCTGTGACAAATTATCGGTATACCGACGGCATGCTCCGGCATACCGACGGTATACCGTTTTTAGCAACCCAAAACTTGCTGTGACCAATTGTCGGCATACCGACGGCATGCTCCGGCATACCGGCGGTATACCGAGTTTCAAATATTTGGTTTTTGAATTGCCCTGACTAGCATTAATGGCAGTATTTAATGCTCTCAAACGGTCATTAATATGACTGTTACTATTTGACCGGTATACCGACGGTATGCCGCTGCATACCGACGGCATGCCGGTCTGTCTGTATCCAGAGCATTAAATGCCACCCACTCTTGGTTTTTCTATAAAAGAAAGCCCCCTCTCTCTTGAGGTCTTTATCAACTCTAGCCATAAATTTTCCAACAACCAAGAGCTCCACCATTAATACTCTTCCAAGCTTTTAAATTGTCATCCTCTCCCAAAGTGATAGAGTATTTAAGAGTTGTAAATTTCGATCTTCACGTGTTAGAAGATCAACAAGTTTCTCTTCTCATTTGTGTTGAAGTTGGCGAGCCTTCGTAAGAAAATTCGTGTGTTGATGTTGGCGAGTGTTCGGATCCAAACTCGTGTTGAAGTTGGCGAGTTCTTCGGATCCAAACTCGTGTGTACTATTTTGACTAAATAGTGGATTTAAGTCGGAGAGAGTTCTGGGACTGGATTGCCTCAAGCGAGGATACCAGGATACATCCTTGTGTTTGATCTTCTTACTCTTTACTTTTATTTGTCATATATTGCTTGTGCTGCACTAGTTTATTTTATTTCCCTATTTACCCCCCCTCTAGGGTTCTACAAGCCGCATGATAGATTCACTGCCTTATGCGGCCCATCGACAACCAGCTGCAAAAGAAAGATATGCGGCCAAGAGGATCAGTTCGCCTGATAAAACTGACAAGTTCTATCACAACTGACAAAAATGACAGCTCTGACACTTTGACACAAAGATAAGACGTGGGATGTCACCAAAAAGCAGGATTCATACGCTTTCATGCGGCCAGAAGGAGTGTCACCTAAGCCGCATGAACCTTATGCGTATCAAACATATGCGGCCCCAAAGTCTCCGAACTTCATGCGGCCAAGGGCAACTGTGACCCAAGCCGCAGGAGCTTTATGCGACCAAAATATAGAATCTATGCGGCTTAAATCCTTAAGCTATATGTGGGCTAAGGAAGTTTGCGACTTAAGCCACATGAGTCTCATGCGGCCCCACATGGTCGAAAACTGAGAGACTTATGTGGCTCAAAATGATTCCTGCGACAGGACACGTGGCAGGGTGACCAAGTCTTAACTACCCAGATTTGCTATAATAAAATCCCAATAAATCGACAGATAGCGGCCAAAGAGCGGGTCTCCATGTGCTAATTAGCCACGTGGCCACCGGCCATCTATGCGGCTCAGCATATATACCACTATAAATAGCAGGGTGCCACACCCTGTAAAAGGCTGTCAACCTTCGAAAAGCAATTTCTTCAAGAGCTAAGGACTGCGTCAGATAGTCCAAGGAGTAAGCCAGAGTTGATAGCACTTTTCCGAGCCTCTACCGTCACCCTCCAGAATTAAAACTAAACAATTTTACTTAGATTGTTTCCTAGGATTTCTTTCTAGGCTTTTCTTTGTACAAGCAAGTTTGCAATAAATTTTAGTATTCCTGTAATACATGTCTTTGATTTTTTATGGCAAATACGATGGCAACTCTGCTTGGGACGTCCTTCTCTTCTGATGAGAAGCTGGTGACGCAATCTGACGCGTCCAAGCTCAGCTCTACATCGCAGATGCTTGTGGTCCATTTTGACCAACAAGCCTTCGAAGAATTGCTCTTTGAAGGGAGGGCCACCCCGTCACAGAAGCGAGCCAACCCAAAGAGGACTCACAAGATGTCGGCGCGCAAAACTGTTGCCCCCGACCAAGTTCTCAAAGAATCTCCTTTTGTAGCCCAAGATGGTGACCAAAGCTCTCATGCGGCTTTGCTTTCGACCGCAGAGGACCCCACTGTCCCTAAATCCAGCAGAGGAAAATACTACAATGCTAAGTTTTTTGGGGCACAAGGGAAGTCCATGTGGACAAAGAAGAAGCCGCATAAGAGAGATGGACAGTCTGTCCATGCGGCAGCCAACTCTGACTGCAAGCAGACGACTCATGTGGCACGCAACTCTGGCCGCAGGCAGACAACCCATGCGGCAGCCAACACTGGCCGCAGAAAGATGGCCCATGCGGCAGCCAACTCTGGCCACAGGAAGATGGCCCAAGCGACAGCCAACTCTAGGCCACAGGCAGATGGCCTATGCGACAACCAGTTCTGGCCACAGGAAGATAGCCCATGCGGCAGCCAATCCTGGCCTCAGACAGGATGTCTCATACGGCCCTGTCAGAAGCTCTGTGTTCAACCGTCTCTCATGCGGGCCCGACTCCATGCGGCCCATTAAGAATATAGAATGTATCAATCTGGACTCTTTCTACTATGCGCCTGCGGGCGCTAAGTCAAAAAAATCTAGGGCAGTACGGGCCGAACAAGCCCAGTCAACTGTCCAAGTTACTGACTGTCAGTGGGCTCCGTTAACTGTTATACGGGCCCTGATGGAAAGTTGTACAGAACCACCCGCGTCCAGTCCTCCAGTGCTAACGGACAGGGTAGGTCTTAATTAAAGTCTCCCTCCAACGATCCAGAGCAAGTGCTTTTACTAGCCACAGATCAGGAAGCAAACATGATACCTAAGTACCCGTGCGCTCGGGATACCCGAGTCCACAAGTTTGGTGCAAAGGTAGATCAGCTTGCTACCAACTTGCGTGAGGTAATTACTCACAAACGCAAGGTGGCAGCATTGGCATGCAATGAGTCCCTCTCGGGACGTCGTTGCACCTGAGTCATCATCAACTGCTTCTGCGACAAATCAGCAGCACCTGAAGGTCGACAGTTAGTTTTCCAATGACTGTAGCAGCCAGTATCTGTCCAATAAAAACTCAAAAAATAGGCACAAATTTCGGGGGACGAGGAGTTTCCTTTCATATCCTGTAATTCGACTCAAAAGGTTTCCTCCGGCAAGGGAGAAAAGAAGACAGGCTCTTCCAGCCCGGCAATCTCGGCCAGTATTGCAAGGAGACCCTCCTTTGGAGGGTTCCCACCAACAACCATAGGGGGGGTCTATTTAGGTACTTGATCCAAAAAGAATCTTCCAGCACCCGAGGGTGCACCTTCGGCCTTCTTGAGAGTAGATGAAGATGGGGGTAGCAGTCCCCTCAATATATGTGACAACCTGGTGTACCAAGAGCACATACAGGGGGTAAAGGTCCTCCAAACTGCGCAAGAGACGTGGACGTCCCTGAGGGCCACCACCCTCACCAAGATGATGCGGCTTCCTGCACAGGGGGTAACACCCTTCCGAATTCGAGGAAGATGGCATTCCGACATTCTCCGACAATTTCTCTATACAAATGTATGGCACAGAGAATACCTCTGCTACGATCCCTACCACCTCTACCCACGTGAGGACAGTCTTCATGGCTGACGATTGTAGGCCTTCAAAATGAAAGTCACGCTGAGTTGATCAGAACTGAGTCTCAAAGTCACGCTGAGTTGATCAGAATTGAGTCTCAAAGTCACGCTGAGTTGATCAAGACAAATGTTTAAAAATCACGCTAGAGACAGCTCATCATTTGTCAGAAATATTATTATGACTGACGGCACGACAGTCGAAGAATGTCTCCTCGTATGCCACGTATGCACGGAGCTCGAGAGATCACAGCCGACTATTGCATGACTTTTGAAATCTTCTTCAGCAAGACTCAGCCTTCATCAAGTTGGCATAGCAAAAGAGTTTCTTGTCATTTAATGCGACTGACAAAGTAATCACTGTCAGAGATTTTGTGTCAGTCGAGGCACGTCAAATCAAGACAGCTGGCAGCCCTGCCTCAAGCTTGCGTATATTTTGAGCCTTCTACCTTAAGACTGCGTGTATTTTGAACTTCTATGTTCCTTCATCAAGTTTGTGTGGATTTTGAAGCTTTTAGCCCCAAGTCTGCGTGGATTCTGAAGCTTCCTGCCCCCAAGTTTGCGTGGATTTTGAAGCTTTCTGACCCAAGTCTGCGTGGATTTCGTCTTCAACGAGCCTGCGTGGATTTTATCAAATTGGAGTACGTGGCAGCCATGTCACTGATCTCTCGCTTGCGTGTCCTGTAACTTGCACACGACTCATACATGATTGCAATGTGTCCAACAGTTACAGGCCACGTCCAGTAACTGCTCACAACCTTGCATATGTTAGATCCTGCGTGATTTTCAACTATGCACAGGCTGTGAAGACAGTTATCTTTTTCAGTTATTTTTGACTCTATAAATAGAGTTCTTTTCTCATTCATTGTACAGATACACAGATATCTAAATTGCTGTTGAAATTTTGAGAGCTTTTCTTCTTCGCATCGCCCAAGGGATAAAGCGATCGTCTTCTAGATCGGATTCCCACAGTTGTAATTTTCCCAGATACACAATAAATAAAGTGAATTTATTTATGGAAAACAAATTGGCGACTCTGCTGGGGATGACCATCTCCTCTTCTGAGATGGCAACAACTCAATACGACACTTCGTCAGTCGGCTCGACGAAGAAGGTGATATCGATCCAATTCGATCAACTCGCCTACGAAGAAATGCAGCGGGCTAAGGGTGGCAAGCCTACTTCAGCCTCCATCACTACTGCCAAGTCGAAGGGATGATCTGTCTATGTCCCTAAGAATCAGTTGGCAACCAATAGTGACTTTTGTGCCACAGTGTCTACTCATAACACTGGCAAGGAGCCTACTGCAAGCACACACACTCTTGTGTGTTCGAAGACAACAGCAGCCAAAAGTCATGCTAGCAGCACTGGCTCCTTAGCCAAGCCTGTTCTAGCGTGCAATCTTAATTTCAAAAGTTACGCTGGCAGCACTGGCTCCTTAGTCAAATCTGTTCCAGCGTGCAATCTTAATTCCAAAAGTCACGTTGGCAGCACTGGCTCCTTAGCCAAGCCTGTTCCAACATGCAATCTCAAATTTAAAAGTTACGCTGACAGCACTGGTTCCTTAGCCAAGCCTGTTCCAGCGTGTATTTCTAAAGTCAAAAGTCACGCTGACAGCACTGGCTCCTTAGCCAAGCCTGTTCCAGCGTGTATTTCACCAAAATCTGGCTCTTTAGCCAAGACCCTATATACTGACAATACAGGCTCTTTAGCCAAATTGTCACCAGCATACTCCAAGAAGAATAGCTCTTTAGCTATCTCTTCTTCTTTGACAAGTTCTACTAGAACTGGGGGTGGTCTTGCTAAAACTCTTCCACACAAAGTCCCTTCAAAAAGAAACAATTCTTTAGTTGTTTCTTCTGCTCCTGTAGTTTTTACTTCAGGAACAGCTTTGACTGACAATTTTGTTAGTCAAAGAAAAGGAGATGGTCTTTTGACTACTCTTCCTTCTGGATATTCTATGTCCCAAAACTTGAATAAGTCTGAGAAGAAACATTCCTTAATGTCTTCTTCTACGACTTCTTCGAATTGGGCACAAAATTTGTCTATAAAAGAGGGTCTGTTACCAACTCCTAATCAAGGGGATGGTCCAACTCTTCCTTCTCTACAAATATCCAGATCAATGGAAGGAAAACTCCAAGTTTTAAAAACCAATGTGTTACCTCCAACTGATCTAAGAGCAAAACTTGATCAAATCCGTTTAGGAAACACATCTGGTGTCAAAAAACTATACCAATCGGGAACAAAAGCAAGAGATCCAGATGCAGAGTATGCTAGAAATTATGTGGCTCACATTAATCACTCTCTATATAATCAAGAGCCATCAAGACCCAAGAACCAAAGAATGTTCTCTGATGTACCTCAATCTTCACAGACAGATCTACGAGAACATCTTCAACAGAAGAGAAGGAATAATTCTGTGTCAATGGACCATGCTGAATGTGACTTCCAGCCAAGAGTCATAATTCAGTGCAGATGTCAATCAATGGATCAGAACTATGTTGATCATGAATGTGACTTCCAGCCGAGAGTCACAATGCAATGCAGATGTCAAACTAAATGACAATCTGTTTTCAATCGGATTCAGTGTGAACCTATGCCTGATGAAGATGAACCTCTGTATGCTTTTGTCAATATGACCTCTCAGGATACTGGGGGTAGAAATGACAGTCCAGAGGGAGTATATAGAGGCACCAGATCAAAAGTCCTGGCTTCTACTCAAAGGACTTTGATTCCTGAAGATGATTCTGAATTTCTTGGGGAATCTAACTTCCCACCTCTTTCTACTGGGGGTAGTTCTCCTATAACTGATTTTGATACACAAAGCAGTGATTCAGAACAAACAACATCCACCAGTTCATCAAAAATCCCTCGTACAGTCACAACATATATGGTCGATGGGAATACTGATAAACCTTCTTCTTCCATGACTCCTCAAGAACAAAGAATTGCTTCTTTGGAACAACAAATGAAGTCTATGGCTGATAATACGAAGTCGATGTACGAACTCATGGCAGCCCAACTGCAAAATCGACAGATTGTACCAGAAGCCATACCAATTGACACTGGTGTCAGTCCAGTACATGTTCCTCCAGCAGTCCAATCCAATACTCCTGGGCAAGCTCAACCAGTTCCTAGTCACTCTGGAGCTGGGGGTAGTACTTATAATGCTGTTCCTCCTTCCAACTATTCTCTACAAGCTACAATTCCACAATCCTCCGGAGTTGTTACTGAAGAATTGAGGAATCTCAGAACTCAATTCGAGGCATTCAAACAGAAAGATGGTTTACAAAGGTTAGGCATCAAGCAACCTTATCCGATAGAATGGAAGCAAGTATCATACCCTCCTAAATACAAGCCTCCTACTATCTCATTCTATGACGGAACCACTTCTACAAGTTAATTTATTAATCACTTTGAAGTGATGACTGACCAGTTGCAACCAAGCGACGCCCTCCTTACTCGGGTGTTTGTCGGATGTCTCAAAGGAACGGCTTATGAATGGTATAGAAGTCTCCCTGATGGGTGTATTACTTCATTTGTCGGTTTCAAACAAATGTTTCTTGAACGGTTCTATGAAGGGCTCAATGACATGACTATGTCTGCTCTTATAAGAATCAAGCTGAAAAATAATGAAGCTACGGAGGAATTCATTGAACGGTTTCGAAGAGAAGCTCTGAAGATGCCTCTTGGAACTCCTGATGCTGTCACCATTGACACATGCAAATCAAATTTATTGCCAATAATCAGCATGTGGACAGGATCCACTCAATTTCAAGATTGGCCTTCCTTCATAGTTAGTGCCAAAGCCGCAGAGATCAGTGCTGAAACCTTTAAAGGTTTAGGAGTACAGATGAATCCAAAAGAAACAGGTCAAAATACTGCTAAATTCAATAAAAGCAAGGGAAAAGAAGCTCTTGAAGTTAATCTTCAGAGTAAAGATGCATCGACCGTTCAAACTTCTCCTGCCTCTACAACTCAACAACCGAGAACACCTCGCCCCAAGGAAGAATACTCTTTTGATGACGATGATGTCCTTGGTATCTTCGAATGTCTGCTGAAAGGTAATAAAATACAATTACCTGAAATCAAGAAACCTGATGAAGCTGGTAAGACAGATCATCCTAAATACTGTCCATATCATAGGATGTTGGGTCACACAATTCGTACATGTTATGTACTGAAAGGAAAGATCCAATAAATGATTAAATCTGGAGCTATCTCTCTTACTCCGAAAGAGAAGACCGTCACCTCCAATGTCGTCTCTATGCAATTCGGAGATTTTCTCCCTCAACTCCTTGAAAGCGGGATCGTTCCTATTCCCAAGGTAACTCTTGAGATAGTGAATATTCCTCCTCCACAGTCTGAAGGGTTAGTACCAATCACTATAGAGACAGGAGAAATCATGTGGATTCATCCTGATCTAGTTGCAGACTTTGAATCTCCTCCTCTTCAAAAGACTACATCTAGAAAGTCCAAGAAGGCTGGAAAGATTATGTCATGTCATATGACTTCTCTCGGATCTACTTCTGATGCAGATCCAAAAGATAAAGAAGAAGCACTTGCTAGTGCTACTCGAACAGGGAAACCTTATCTGAAGTAATAAATCCCGAGGATACTCTTGATATCTCTCCTGCTGACAAAGATGTTCCTAATGTTCCTCTTGAAGAAGAATCATCCACTGCACCTGTTCCTTCTACTGCACAAGTCGAACCTGCTCCTTCCATGCCCACAGCTCTTGAGAAAGGCAAACAACAGGCTCGATTTGATAAGCCAATCAAGAAGTCCCCTCCTCTTGGGCTTCAGAAACCTTATAACTTTGATATTTTAGCGCAACTTGCTAATACTCCAGCTAGAATGTCACTCTTTGAACTTCTCCGTCTTTCTAAAGAGACTCGGGAGACGTTAAGTGAAGCACTTCTTCAGGCAGACTCTTGTCTTGCACAATTAAAGAAGCCAAGTGAAGAACCTGTCACTTGCTTACATTGCAATAGTGTATTGGAGATTATCCCAAATATCACCTTTACACAAGACGACATGCTACTGGAGGATAATCGACATGATCGGCCTCTCTACTATACCGATTATATTGATACAATGAAGATAGATCGTATCCTCATTGATCCAGGGTCTGCTATAAGTACAATGCCAAAGAGTCTGTTGGATGAATTAAAAATTCCTCTTCACAAGCTTTCCAAGACGGTTACTACTATCCTGGGATTCAATCAGAGCCGAAGCGAGCCTCTGGGAAAGATTCATCTGAAGCTTCAGATTGGCGATTTCAGATCCAAAGTTACTTTCTATGTGATCGAGATCGTAGGGTCTTATAATCTTCTTCTGGGGAGGCCCTTTCTTCATGAAAATTATGTGGTGCCTTCTACTCTTCATCAGTGCTTTAAATACATTGATAGCAATGGAAGAGTACAAAAGGAAGTTGCTGATATAAATTCCTTCCATGGGGTTGAAGCTTATTTCAATGATTCCCGGATGTATAAAGAAGAGTATACAAGGGTGATACAAGCTATGGAGAAAGAGGATTCACAAAGTGAGACCTTAATAATTCCAGTTAAAGGTCGAACTACTCAGCAACAATCTCCCAAATCCTCTGGAGAAGGTTCTTTTATCATTCCAGTAAGAGGACGGATCTCTCCACTACCTCAGTTGTCTACTCAAGATACACTGATCATTCCTGTCAGTGGGCGTACTACAGTTCCTGTATCTTCATATATAAAATAGGATACTCTAGTAATCTCTGTTGGAGGGCAGACTACTCTTCCATCTTAAGCTTCAAGGGAGCTCACCTCTTCTGAGCCATTTGTTGTCGATCTTAATCGAAACAAAACTCCTTCTAATTCTTCTCCTCCTTTAGTCATTGATTTGGCTAGGATTTCTAAGGCTCAGCCTTCTTCCAATGTAAATACTGCTACTTTTAAAGTTAATGAAAAGTCTCCATCTTTTTAGTATGTTGATGTGTGTAATCATGTTCATAGTTATTTACATTTGTTAGATGACTTGAGAACAATAACTATAGGAGTTGTACAGACTTTCCATACAGATGTATCCCTAGAATCAGCACAAACTTCATACTTTCTGGTTCCCAGCAGAAAACCAGGAGACATTCCAATATTCTTTTACAAAGGACTCCAAAATCCTTCTAACCCTGAAGATGATGACAAAAACGATGATACTGGAAGGTTACAACTACGTCGTTATAGTTAGCAATCTAAAGACATCATTAAAAATATGGGTTATGACTTCAGAACCGGCTTTAGTAATGGGAAAGGAAGAAGAATGCATGTTCGGATTCCTCCTCTGAAATATGGAAGGACGAAATGCGGATTAGGTTATATTGCTCCTACTCCCTTTATCAATACTATCCATAAAGATCTTGAATCTGACGAAGATAAGAGATCTGATTCTTCTAGTACTACCTCTTGGGATTCTGATACAAGTATCGGTAAATTCTACTGCAACATTCTGTCTTCCAATATGGTCTCCATTGACCGTTCTGAAGAAAGTGATGAAGACGAAGATGGGTTTGAAATCTCACCTGAATCAGAACAATGGGCCCAAAGGTTAGATAATCAATGGGAGTTCCGATTCGAACAAAAAGAACCTCCGACTGAAGACAAACTTGTTCAAATAGATGTTGGTGAAGAGGGATCCCCCAAACCAATATTCATCAGTGAAAGTCTCTCAAAAACTGATAAGCAAGACATGATCAAACTTATTCGTAAATACATCGATGTCTTTGCTTGGAGTTATGAAGATATGCTAGGACTTGATCCATAGATAGCAACTCATAAACTCAATATCCTGCCGAATGCTAAACCGGTCAAGCAACAACAGCGACGATTTCGTCCAGACATCATGGATGCAATTGAAGCTGAAGTCAATAAACTCATGGCCTCCGGGTTTATTAGAGAGGAACAACATCCTGATTGGGTGGCTAATATAGTTCATGTCCTTAAAAAGACTGGCAAGATCAGAGTATGCATAGACTTCCACGATCTCAATGCGGCATGTCCTAAAGACGAATTCCCTCTACCAATCACTGATGTTATGATCGATAATACCTGTGGGTTTGAACGGATGTCATTCATGGACGGGTATTCTGGGTATAATCAGATTAAAATGTTTCCAGACGACGAGAAGCACACTTCTTTCAGAATGTCGATCGGTACATACTGTTATACAGTGATGCCATTCGGTCTCAAGAATGCAGGAGCAACTTATCAACGAGCTATGAGCACTATATTCCGTGAACATTTGCGGAAAATAGTCGAATGCTACGTTGATGATATTGCAGTTAAAAGTCGACAAAAAGAGGATCACATCCAAGATTTGAAGACTATTTTTGATCTAATGCGTAAGCATCAATTAAAGATGAACCCTACTAAGTCCTTCTTAGGCGTCTCTAGTGGCAAATTTCTCGGCTTCGTCATTACCGCTAAAGGTATACACGTGGATCCCGAGAAGATCAAAGCCATCCAAGAGATGCGTCCTCCACGCACCTTTAAAGAGCTACGAGGATTTCAAGGAAGGATCGCTTATATCAGGAGATTCATCTCTAATCTTTCAGGACGCTGCAGACCATTCAACAAACTTATGAAGAAAGGTGTTTCTTTTGTCTGGAATGATGAATGTCTTAAGGCATTCGATGATATAAAACAATATCTGATGAGTCCTCCAGTATTGGTACCTCCTGTCTCAGGAATACCGTTCCTCCTATATACCCGAGCAATGAGTCATTCACTGGGTGCATTGCTCGCTCAAAAGAATAAAAATGGTCATGAACAAGCCATTTACTATCTCAGTCGTACTATGACCGGAGCTGAACCTCGATATTCACCGGTCGAAAAAGAATGTCTAGCCTTGATGTTCGCTGTCCAAAAGACACGATATTATATCATTGGTCAGACTATTCATGTCATTTCCCGGATCAATCCTATACGGGTCATGATGAAGAAACCCAGTGTTTTGAATTCTCGATTGGCTAACTGGGAAATCTTACTTGCTCAGTATGATATGCACTACATTCCTCAGAAATCAATCAAAGGACAAGCTTTAGCTGATTTTCTGGCTGCTCATTCAATTCCAGAAAATTCAAAACTCTATGATGAAATCCCAGATGAAGTCCTAGATTCAAACCAAATTGCTGAAGAAGATCCTACTTGGCGACGGAGCTTCGAGAATAGGTCCTAATGGTGACATTGTCGCTGGAGTTGGAATCGTTCTTATGTCGCCAGAAGGTCTTGCTATCCAAAGAGCTTATTCTCTTGATCAACCATGTTCAAACAATGTAGCTGAGTACAATGCACTGCTTATTGGTCTTCAACTCGCTAAACATCTGAATATTCAACATTTGGAAGCGTATGGAGATTCTAAACTCATTGTCAATCAGATAAGGGGTACTTATGAAGTTCGCCATCAAGATCTGGTTCCTTATCATAGATCGGCTATATCTATAGCTTCTTCATTTAAAGGGTTCTTTATCGAGCATGTTAGACGAGCATGTAACACAGAAGCTGATGCTCTTGCCAATCTTGCAGCGGTGTTGGCTATTCCAATTAGACGTCAACAAATGATTGTTGTCTGCAATCGAGAATTATTTTATCTTGAAAACAATCTAACTCTAGGACTTCCAGTTGACATTGAAGAATCAACATCTCATGATGTCAACACAACTAGAGGATTTGGATTTAGTCATAAATCATTATCATCTTCATCTGATTCTAGCATGGAATTCATCTTAAGTAATTCAGCTGAGACTCAGAATACGGATAAAGATTGAAGACTTCCTTTTTTAGATTTCGTATTGTATGATATTCTTCTAGATGATCCGAATGAAGCGGCATCTATCAAACGACGATCACTCAGATTCTATTACAATCATACTACAAAAACCTTATATCGTCGAGTTTATGATGGTTTACTTCTTCGATGTGTTGCCGGTGATGAGGTTCACAAAATCATTCGTGAAGCACATGATGGAATTTGTGGAGCACAACAGCCTGGACCAAAACTTCAAGACCGTATTCGACGTATGGGTTATTACTGGCCCGCTATGGTATCAGATGCCATCGAATATGCAAGGAAGTGTAAAGCTTGTCAAATCCATGCAGATTTTATTCATCAACCCTAGGAATTTATGCATCTAACGGCAGCATCATGGCCCTTCGAAGCTTGGGGCATGGACATTATCGGTCCGATCAATCCGCCGTCATCAAAAGGTCATCGGTTTATTCTCGCAATAACCGATTATTTCTCCAAATGGGCTGAAGCTATTCCGTTATCTGAAGTCAAGACGTCCAATGTCATCAATTTTATCAAGCATCACATTATCTACAGATTTGGTGTTCCTCGACGCATTATTCATGATAATGGTCCACAGTTCGTTAGTCAGAAATTTATTCGATTCTGTGATGATCATCGAATCAACAATGTGGCTTCTACCGCATATAATCCGGCAGCTAACGGATTAGCAGAAGCTTTCAACAAGACCATCATCAAACTCTTAAAGAAGTTTGTTTCTACTAACAAACGTAATTGGAGTGAGAAACTTGGCAAATGTTTGTGGGCTTATCGGACTACAGTTCGTAATGCTACTAAATGTATACCCTTCTCTCTGGTGTATGGATGCGAAGCTGTTCTTCCATTAGAGATTCAAATTCCTTCTTTAAGGATAGCAATCGCTAATGATCTTACTGCCGAGAATAATGGTCGTCTTCGACTTCAGGAGTTAGAAGCTCTGGATGAAAAGCGATTATCTGCTCAATAGAATATCGAATTCTATCAAGCTAGAATTTTAAGAGCTTTTAACAAAAAAGTCAGAGTTCGAGCATATCAAAAAGGAGAAATTATTCTAACAGTCAGACGTCCTATGACTATGACTCATATGAGCAAAGGCAAATTCGACGCAAAGTGGGAAGGTCCTTATATTGTGAGCAGAGTTTTCTCAAATGGAGATTATCAACTCTCAGAACTTGATGGTCGGAAAGTTATGATGCCTATCAATGGCAAATTCCTTAAAAAGTATTATGTATAAATATAAATACTTGTAAAATCATCAGACAAGTTCATGTTTATAAATAAAATTTTATTTTATTTTAATCATGAATGATAGTACATGATATTAAGGAAGATCACTATCATCCTTCTCTACATTTGGACGCGGACCACTGCCGTCTTTCTCGAAAATGCGATCAGCAAAAGAACTGAGAACTTCTTTGCTGGAGCCCACGAGAAACTTGCAGACTGCCATCCTCATGGCTTCCTCTTCTTCAGTACTTCCTGGATCAAGCAGAAAATCCAGAATGTCTCGTGGCGGCTTGGGTGCAGATGAACCTTCACCTGCTTCTACCTTCTTCAGTTGAATTAGATCGACAGGGCGTTCTTCAGTGTCCTTCTGAACCTTCGAGACGATTTTCGCCTTCTTGGATGCTTCCTCAGACGACATTTTTATGTTGAAGAGTAGAAGTGTTCGTTCTTGTTAGATTTCTGCTATATTTATAGACAGAAGTTCCTCGAATAATGAAACGACACATTCATCCGACGGTTCGTCCGTTCATTAATGCTTGATGGTTCATCCGTTCATTTATTACATTCATCCGACGGTTCGTCCGTTCATTAATACTTGACGGTTCATCCGTTCATTTATTACATTCATCCGATGGTTCACTTGTTCATTATCACCTGACGTTTTGTCCATTTATTATCTTCTATCAATTTATTAAAAAAGTGGAAATTCGTTATTTATCACGTTTTCATAACCTCGGAATAAATGCTGAATCTACCTACTCATTTGCCATTTTCCATCTTTGACCTCTGCATAGAAATCAATCTATTTTCTTTTGAGTTCCTACATATTATCACGTCCATATTACCTCTGATAATATTATGTACTCTAAATCAGAAAAGAAGGTTTCATTATCTATCATGTCCACAATTCATCCAGATAGATACAAATCATTGAGCATAGAAGGATTATCATTTCCACTCTCATATCATCATAAAAAGTCTATTACATTTTCTTAGACTTTCTTACAAATCATAATGGAAATCTATTACAATTTTGGATTTTCATTCTACACACACAACAATAATCTAATAGAGATCTATTTTCTTTCTTGGATCTTCTCCGTCGGGTTCGTTGTTGGTGGCAATTCCTGACTGTCTGAGCTCCAGTGGCGACCAGAGCAGCAGAATCAAACTCTGGTCTTATCTCTCAGACGAGAGGAGAACCACAGAGTATGGCAGCCCGAAGACGTGTTGCTGCCAATACAACTGGTGGATTAGGAGTGACCTTTCAGAGGAGACAGGAATGTATCCAACATTGGGATACAATTCCTAGTTCTACCGTGAAAGGAACTCTACTACCCAATTTCTCGGGGTAGAGCTAACTCCACCGTCCAACTCTCCGTGTATAAAGGCTCTTCCTACCATCGGAGGAAGACCCTTCTATCCCACGAAGAGTTCTGAGTTGTCTGATTTGCGCGTCAAAAGCGCATGAGCTCCCTGATGTTGATGTAAGAAGAACGCTCCCCACAGCATCCAAATCACCAATGCCAGTTCTGAAAAAATTTTGCAGCCAAGCTTCTGCAGAAAACAGCAAAGAAAAAGAGATTAATTAACAGAAATGTCATTTGGCATGTACTGGCCAGTCAAGCACACCATGTTCAGTCAGAAACAGTAGTTCATCTTCAACAGTGAAAAGTGGGCTATTATACTGAACTTACCATCGAGATTAAGATTAGAAAGCATTGCTTTCCTGTTGAGAATGAAATCTCGCAAAAAGGTCATTCTCAGAAGAAGAAGAAGAATGAAGAGATGAGTATGGGTGGAACTTAGTTACCTATTTAAAGGTCAAAGTGCAAGCCTATTTTTGGGAAAGATCCGAGTAAAAAGTGCTCATAACCACGGAATGAATGTCACGTGTGCTTTGGAAGACAGCATAACATTTGAAATAGTCAAAGAAGCCACCTAATGCCTTTTCATTAGCACACGCTACTCGGAGTAAAGCTAGCTTTCAGCGTGAATTCGTACCACAGAAATATTTGAGCACTGATGGCCTTACAAAAGAGGAAAAGAAGTACAACATTTTCAAAAGAAAACAGAAACATGAAAAGGAAACGCCCTATTTTGCAGAGCGACTGAGCTTGGCGCCCAATTCTTCTACGCTGTTGACCCCCATACGGTGTAACAGAGCGTTGAGCGCTTTCCGCTGCTCTGCGAGGCTGCGCCCATTGGAAGAAGATGAGCCATCCAGACCAAAATAGCTCAGGAAGTTCTTGGCTAATTGTGTAGGGTCATCTTTGAACTCGAAAATTAAAGGCTCCGATTCCTTACCCCCGAGAGTAGGGTTGCCATAAGCACAAAAACCCAACTTTCGTGCTTCTTCTTCAGCTTTCTCCTTCGGTGTCATGTTGATGTGAGATGAAGATTAAAGTCAAATTTTCTCTCTGTTTATATAAAGAAGTACGCCGGCGGTTCATATTCTACCATAAATTGGATTCAATCAGTCTCAAAAAATGAAGAGTCATCATGACATTTAATAAATTCATTTGCATGTTTTCAAAGCATTAAGGAGTAAATATCTCTTTAAAGTCATCTCAGCGTGACTAAATTTATTTTATCATCTTAATTTCAAAGTATTTCGAAATAATTTATTATTTTTCGAAAACTTTAAAGGGGGTTTTGTAGGCCTTCAAAATGAAAGTCACGCTGAGTTGATCAGAACTGAGTCTCAAAGTCACGCTGAGTTGATCAGAATTGAGTCTCAAAGTCACGCTGAGTTGATCAAGACAAATGTTTAAAAATTACGCTAGAGACAGCTCATCATTTGTCAAAAATGTCATTATGACTGACGGCACGACAGTCGAAGAATGTCTCCTCGTATGCCACGTATGCACGGAGCTCGAGAGATCACAGCCGACTATTGCGTGACTTTTAAAATCTTCTTCAGCAAGACTCAGCCTTCATCAAGTTGGTGTAGCAAAAGAGTTTCTTGTCATTTAATACGATTGACAAAGTAATCACTGTCAGAGATTTTATGTCAGTCGAGGCACGTCAAATCAAGACAGCTGGCAGCCCTGTCTCAAGCTTGCGTATATTTTGAGCCTTCTACCTCAAGACTGCGTGTATTTTGAACTTCTATGTTCCTTCATCAAGTTTGCGTAGATTTTGAAGCTTTTAGTCCCAAGTCTGCGTGGATTCTGAAGCTTCCTGCCCCCAAGTTTGCGTGGATTTTGAAGCTTTCTGACCCAAGTCTGCATGGATTTCGTCTTCAATGAGCCTGCGTGGATTTCATCAAATTGGAGTACGTGGCAGCCATGCCACTGATCTCTCGCTTGCGTGTCCTGTAACTTGTACACGACTCATACATGATTGCCATGTGTCCAACAGTTACAGGCCACGTCCAGTAACTGCTCACAACCTTGCGTATGTTAAATCCTGCGTGATTTTCAACTATGCACAGGCTGTGAAGACAGTTATCTTTTTCAGTTATTTTTGACTCTATAAATAGAGTTCTTTTCTCATTCATTGTACAGATGCACAGATATCTAAATTGCTGTTGAAATTTTGAGAGCTTTTCTTCTTCGTATCGTCTAAGGGATAAAGCGATCGTCTTCTAGATCGGATTCCCACAGTTGTAATTTTCCCAGATACACAATAAATAACGTGAATTTATTTATGGAAAACAACGATGATCATGAAGCGCCTTCTGATCGACAATGTCTAGAAGTACTTGAAGCCATGCTTCGGTCCTTGGTTAAGTTCGTAGATGAAATCAAAGCCGTCTTGCTAACCCAACCGGCAAGGACACCCGGACAAACAAGCTTGGGACCCACAGTCAACGCGGACTCCAACATGACCGTCCCTTATTTGGGTGTTGATCCCTTAGGAGCATCCGTTCCTTCCGCTGTGGACGAAGCCAAGGAGGCGAGGAGGAAAGTCCAGGAGCTTCGAGCAATGTTCAATGCCCGAGACTCCTCTCGGGACCTCAAAATACGACAGCTATATCCCGTTGCATGGAGAGATGTGCCTTTTCCACCACGGTACAAGCCGTTCCATATTGATTCTTATGACGGGAAGACCTGTGCTAGTCAGTATATGACTTACTTTGAAGTCACAACTGACCACTTGCCGCATAGTGATGCCATCCTCACGCGATTATTCATCAGAGCATTTGAGGGAATCGCGTTCGACTGGTACCGCAACCTTCCCGATAACTGCATCTATTCTTTTGACGGCTTCAAGCACATATTCCTGGAAAGATTCTACGAAGTGGGGCATGATGTAACGATGTCCTCTCTCATGGACGTCATTCTGGGAGAGAGGAAGCTAACAAGGAACTATATCGAGCGGTTCCGCCAAACCGATTGTCCCAAGGCAATCCCGAGAGCTCGTTGATTAAAATCTGCCAGAAGAAGTTGCTCCCCGCAATTAGCCTCTGGATGGGTAACGATCAGTTCAGGGATTGGACGACCTTTATCATAAGTGCTACCAATACAGAGGTAAAATGGAAGAAGGCTCGCCAATTGGGATTACACATTCCAGACGGAGAGGATAAGGGCAGACATCCTGGCTCCAATTCCAGCAACAACAATAGTGGTGCCACCTCCAATCGAGACAACAAAGACAAACAGGCCATGGTCGCTGATGCGACCCAGAAGCCCGAACAAAAACATGCGGAAGGTCAGTGGCCCAAGGTGAATTACTCATTTGAAGATAGTCATGTCAAACCTATCTTCGATATGCTCTTGCAAGGGGGTAGGATCCAGCTCCCTCCACCAAGGTGCGAGCCCCGAATGGCAGAAATGGAGGACCCAAAATATTATCACTTCTACCGCTATGTCCATCATTCCACTCATGACTGCTTTTAATTAAAATGGTACATTTAGAGTCTTATCGACTCCAAAGCTCTGTCGATAGACTTTGAAGAGGTTACCGTGGCAGCGAACATGGTGTCAATTCAATTCGGTGACTTCCCTCCAACAAGCACTCCAGACAGGGTAATACATGTCCCTCGGGCAACGATGGAGGTTACTAATCTTCCACCCGCCCGGAGCCAGACATCTGGATTGGTACCTCTCACCACATCGCGAGGAGAGATCATGTGGGTGCATCCAGACTTAGTTCCCGAAGTTACCTGGAAGGTATCATCTCCTACCAACAAGAAAAATGGTAGGAAGTCTAGATCCTGCCACACAATTTCAGCCGAGGCTGAGGAAGCTGCGGCCATTATTACCCGATCTGGAGCACAAGTCCAGCCCGCACGGGATATTTCAGTCGAAGATCCTCAGCCGACAACGTTGCCTCCCTCTGATGTTCCAAGGCCATCTCAGCCTCCACTAGCGGATAAATCCAAGCCAAAGAAAACCCGCTTCGACAGGCCACTCCGTAATGATGTACCTTAAGGACTGGAGAGATCTTACAACTTTGACATATTAGCACAATTAGCTAATATGCCAGCAAAGTTGTCATTGTATGAGATCTTAAGGCTCTCCAAGGATATTCGTGTCGCATTAAGCGAAGCACTCCAAAATGATGACGCCTACTTAGCTCAGGTCAAGCCTCCATAAGAAGATTCGCCAACAGATCTACAGGGCACCGATGGCACATATGCAATGCCCAACATCATATTTACTCCACAGGACATGTTGATTAAGTCCAACTTGCATGATCGCCCCTTGTACTACACTGGATACATAGGCGACATCAAGGTGGATCGGATGCATATCGACCTAGGCTCGTCAATAAGCATTATCCCGAAAAGCTTGCTCTAACTTCTTGGCATCCCTATGCATTTGCTAGCGGCGACCAACACTGCCATTAGCGATTTTAACTCGGGAAGGAGGTATCCCCTAGGGAAGATCCGGTTGAAATGTCAGATTGGTGATCTGAAGACGGAGGTTACATACTACATCGTAGATGTGGACACCTCCTATAATATCCTCATAGGACGTCCGTGGATACATGACTATATGATAGTGCCATCCACCCTTCACGAGTGTTTCAAGTATGTCAGTAAGCACGGCATCGTGAAGACTGAATTTGTCGACATCGATCACTTCAAAGGGGTTGAATCTTACTATTCTTCGGAGGCTTGTCTATATAACGAATCCATGAAACATATAACTGACGAACTGGAGGCCATCACAGGGCCAGAAGAACCCTTGAGAATTCGTCTCCAGTCCCGTAAACCGGGCAAGGCCACACCCCTCATTGCAACTTTGCATAAAGAGGTGCTTGGTTCTCCTATCTCACCTACGCAGTTGGAACCAATGGTCATTCGGCTCCCGAGATCCAGCCAGGAGCCAAAACCTGTCATAGGGCCGATGGTGATCTGACTACCGAAATCCAATCAAAGGCAACAAGAAGATGCGAGACCTCTGTAACGTCGATGGTGATCCGATTGCCAATATCCACTCAAAGGCAACCGGAAGACACAAGGTCCCCTGCCAAGCCAATAGTCATCTGTCTTCCCAAGACGAGCCGGCAACCAAGTGTCAATCCAACACTCTCAGGCAAGTTAATACCTCAAGCTGAATCCTTATTGGTCAAGTTGCCCAAGACAACATCCTGACCTCTAAGCTCGCAGGGGGTAGCCAAAGAGGACGTAGAACTCGCCAAATACTTGGTTACACAGGTGGATAGCCCCTCTCCTGATGATGTAATCCCTGTGGACAAAATTCCTTATTTCATCAATAAGAGGCTGTCGTTAGACTATTCTTAGTATGATAAGCCTAATCTAATGTATACTGTATGGGACTGTCTAGACGTTAGCCTGTACACACGAGTGACAACCGTCCATACCCTAAATTAACTTGCTTCCATTAAAGGTGCTCACTTCCTGGTCTCAGACAGAAGACGATGGGATCATACTATCATATTCGGCCGAAAAGAAGGTTCTCAATCTTTTATGCCACAAGAGCCCGATCTCGGACCCGGCACTGGAAGATTACCGCTCTAACTATATAGTCCTCAACCCAAGTACTTCATACGAAAGCAAGGGTACGACATGGAGGCTACCCCGGGTCTGAATCACGGTAGTGGTCGGCGTTTGCCTCTACAGCCGTAGGCACCGACAGGGAAACCTCAGGACCACTATCACAAATCTGGACACGGCCTCGGGTATATTACACCACCAACAACGCCCGAAAGTTCCGATGAAGAATGCAAGTGGTACTCTCATTCGTCCGAGTCACCCATTTACGACTCTGATAGCAGTATTAGAGATATATTTTGACAGACATTATCTGTCAACATGACATCTGCTGATATCGAAGAGGAAGAAGAAGATCTAATTGAACCGTATGAGTTAGAGACGTGGGTCCAGCAACTACACGCACAACAGGAGAAACGCTTTGAACTTCGTGATCCTTTCACTAATGACGAGGTTATGCAAGTTAACCTCGATGAAGAATCCTCTCCAAAGCCAATCTTCGTCAGTAAAAGCCTGACAGATGACGAGCGGGAGTCGTTGTTACAACTCGTTAGAGAATAAATCGATGTCTTTGCCTGGAGCTACGAAGACATGCTAGGACTAAACCCCGAGATCGCACTTCAAAAGCTCAACATTTATCCGGACGCAAAACCAGTCAAACAACAGCAGCGACAGTTTCGTCAAGACATCATGAATTCCATTGAAACGGAAGTAAATAAGCTTATAGCTAGCAGTTTCATTCACGAAGTGCAGTACCCAGACTGGGTAGCCAACGTAGTACCAGTCATCAAAAAGAACAAAAAGATCTAAATCTGTATCGATTTTCGCAATCTGAATACGGCATGCCCTAAGGATGAATTTCCTCTTTCGATCACTGACATAATGATCGATAATACGTGTGGCTTCGAGCTCATATTCTTTATGGATGGATTTTCAGGATACAATCAAATCAAGATGTCTCCTGATTACGAGAAGCATACGTCATTCCGAACATCGATCGGCGTATATTGTTATATGATCATGTCCTTTGGCCTGAAGAACGTCGTTGCTACATATCAACGGGCTATGAGTGTCATCTTCAGAGATCATTTGCGCAAGACGGTGGAGTGTTACGTTGACGACATCGCCGTCAAGAACCGCTCAAAAATGATTACTTATATTTTTTTAGAACAGTGTTCGACCTTATGCGAGCGCACAACCTGAAGATGAATCCCACCAAGTCTTTCCTGGGGGTGTCCAGCAGAAAGTTCTTGGATTTTGTCATTACTTTCCGGGACATTCACATAGATCCCGACAAAACAGAAGCAATCTTAGAGATGAGTCCACCAAGGAACCTCCGCGGCCTTCAGGGAAGACTAACCTATATCAGGAGGTTTATATCTAACCTCTCAGGACGATGTCAACCCTTCACTCAACTTATAAGGAAAGGTGTCTCTTTCGTATGGAATGAGGAATGTCAGCGTGCCTTCGATGATATTAAGGAGTACCTGACGAATCTGGCAGTTTTGGTAGCCCCGGTCGCCGGTAAGCCCTTCATGCTCTATGTACGGGCGATGGAACACTCCTTCGGTGCTCTACTAGCACAGAATAATGACGCGAGACATGAACAAGCCATTTACTATCTCAGCCGGATGATGGTAGGACCGTAACATAGGTACACCGTCGTGGAGAAGGAGTACCTTGCCCTAGTGTTCGCCATTCAAAAGACACGACACTATATGACAGGTCAGACCATCCATGTTGTTTCATGAGTTAATCCTCTCAGGGTTCTCATGATCAAGCCCGATGCACTCAGTTCTCTTCTAGCCACCTGGGCGATACTATTATCCCTATACAACATGGTTTTTGTTCAGCATAAGGCTATCAAAGGTCAAGCCCTGGCTGACTTTCTAACAGCCCATTCAGGCTCAGAAATAGCCAGAATCTACGAAAAAATTCTCGACGAAGTCGTCGCCTCGAACATGACTTCGTATGACGCTATTTGGCGAATGTTCTTTGACGGCACTTCAAGAACAGGGCCACAAGGTGATATCGTCGCTGGAGTCAGGGTTGTATTAATTTTCCCCTCTGGATTGGTAGTCAATCGGGCATATTCTCTTATAGAACCCTGTTCAAACAACATAGTCGAATATAACGCTCTAGTCATCGTACACCAACTCGTAAAAGAAGTAGGGATCAAGTACCTGGAAGCATATGGTGACTCACAGTTGGTTGTTAACCAGATCTGAGCTTCATACGAGGTTCACAATGAGGACCTAATTCCCTATTACCAGACAGTAATTGTCATCATTATGACATTAGAAGGATTCTTTATAGAGCATGTTCCTAGGCTCCAAAACATCGAAGCCGATGCCCTAGCAGGTCTTGCTGCTTCCTTGGCACTTCCAAATGGTACTCGTCATCTAGTCGACATAGTAGGCCATGAGCTGGTCTATCCCAGAAACAATCTTCAACTAGATACGAGTTACTCCGCCCAGATAACCAATGACATATAAGACTGGAGACGCCCGTTCATCGACTTTACAATCTATGGAATTCTTCCAGAGAACATGAAGGAAGCAACTTCAATCAGAAGACGCTCCCTCAGATTCTTCTATGATACGGAGACGAAAATGTTATATCGACGATCCTACGATGGGCTACTATTAAGATGCCTGTCAAATACAGAAGCCAAAGAAGCATTACGCGAAGCTCATGATGGCACTTGTGGGGCTCACCAACCTGGTTGAAAATTATAAAATAGTCTTCGCCGGATGGGTTATTACTAGCCCATAATGGTAGCAGATGCAATTGATTATGCAAAGAAGTGCAAGGCTTACCTGATTTACGTAGATTTCATACACCTGCCATCTGAATTCTTGTACCCGACAGTGGCCTCTTGGCCATTTGAAGCATGGGGAATGGACATCATTAGGCCAATCACCCCGCCGTCGTCTAGAAGGCATCGGTTCATACTTGCAATCAACGATTACTTCTCCAAATAGGCGAAAGTTGTTCCGCTGGCAGAGGTTAAGACATCGAAAGTGATTAGCATCATAAAACATCACGTCATCTACCGTTTTGGACTGCCATGGAGGATTATTCATGACAATGGTTCGCAGTTTACAAGCCATGCTTTCTATCAATTTTGTGACAAGTATCGGATTTAGAACATGGCCTCGACAGTATATAACCCATCGGCTAATGGTCTGGCTGAAGCTTTCAACAAAACCATAATCAGGCTCCTCAAAAGTTCGTGTCTGCAAACAAATACGAATGGAACGAAAAGCCTGGCGAGTGCTTATGGGCGTATCGCACCACAATTCGGACGGCTACAGAAAATACACCGTTCTCCTTGGTTTACGGGTGCGAGGCAGTCCTCCCATTGGAGACTCAGATCCCTTCACTCCGAGTGGCCCTTACTTATCGGTTAACGTCGGACGATAACTACCGCCGACGGCTACAAGAGTTGGAAGCATTAAATGAGAAGCGTTTACAAGCTCAACAAAGCATAGAGCTCTACCAAGCGCGTATCTCTCGGGCTTTCAACAAGAAAGTCAAACAGAGAATATTCTAAGTCGGCGATCTCGTCTTGGCCATTCGCAGACCAATGGTCATGACTCACAAGACTCCCGACAAATTCCAGCCTAAATGGGAGTGGTCGTTCATCATCGAGACCGTGTTCTCTAACGGTGTGTACCGTATCGCAAAACAAAATCGAGACTTGCTCATGATGCCCATCAACGATAAGTTCCTCAAGAAATACTATGTCTAAATAACACCTTCCAACTATCTCTCAGATTGTGAGTTATATACCCTCTGGTATCGCTGGACTTACACTCTGACTTCAAATCTCCCAGATTGTTGAGTTATATACCTTCAGGTACCACTGAACTTACTCTTTGACTGCTCCGAATGGATTCATATCTCATCTTCTAGTCATATCTATGAACTCCCACATTAAATGCTTTTCTCCACCAGAGCTTGCCTCAAAATCTGTTACCCGCACTACCAGTGCGCAGAAGGGTAATAGGTCCATAAACCTTATCATAATCTATTACTCGCACCTTCAGTGCGCAAAAAGGGTAATAGGTCCACAAAATTCCCCAACGAAAAAACAACCACGTCCATATTACCTTTGAGTTATTTTTCCATCCATCACAAATAAATCACCCAATGCATAGAACTTCTACGTTGATAGCACCTCTGAGTTGTTCTGTGTACCCCTATTATGCCTACTCCTACCATGTTCGCATTACCTCTGAGTAGGAAGGCTCTGTTTTGAGTGATATTTACCACGTCCTCATTACCACTGAGTAAATATGTTGGTTGCCTCTCCACTTATTATCAGTACTCTCATCGCCAGTACACAAAAAGGGTAATAAGTCCATAAAAGTTATCCTAATCTATTACTCTCACCATCGGTGTACCAAAGAGTAGTAGGTCCACAAAATATTATTCAAATCTATTTGTTCGCATTTTCAGACGTACAAAAAGGCAATAGGTCCATAAAAATTCTCTAGTGGGATGTCATTTATCAAACACAAATGCTGTATTAGGCCTCTAGTATAAGCGCCACAAAATACTACAAATAAAGAATGGAGTGAATGTATTCTGTTTATTCAAAATCAGTTACATTTATAGGACTACACCTCCAGTAAAGGATTGTACTGAAGTCTAAAAGAAACAATACGCAAGCTACAGACAGACAGAATAGATATGAACGTTTATTTTTCGTATTCCTGCAATCACACAGCAACCCACGGATCCCTACAGTCAAGGATCATAGTTGTGCTGAGGAATATACCATTCCCTTAGCTATTTCGCATATGAAAGATCTATTTGACTGAGATCTTCGGCGGGGGCAGGAAGGACAGAACTCTCAATACCACTGCCCTAAACTTGGGCTCCTCCTTTACTGCAACCTCAATCTTGGGAGCAATCCCCTCCCCGATGGATGCCAGTTCTTCTTTAACCTCAACTTTTAGTATCACCTCCTTCTTAACAAACAGTGATTCTTGTTTGATGAAAGGGGGCAGCATCTCCTCCTTCACAATGGCCTCAACCTTCGGCATGGACGCTGTAAAAATAATCAGAGAAAGAAGATAATCATGTAAAGACAATATGAATAGGTTCCTTTTTCAGTTATGCGGCCTTTTCAGCTATACGGCCTAGCCAAACAGAACTCATGTGGCTCAGTCGTGAAGTGTTCATACAGCTCAGTCATGAGGCACTCATGAGATACTTATGCGACTCAGTCATGAAATACTCATGCGGCTCAGTCATGAGGCAATTATGCGGCCCTATCATACAGAACACATGCGGTGCAAATGAGATAGGGCATGCATCGACCAGGCTTGAAGCACAGTGGCAGTATATGACAGGCCTGCGCATAAAATATGCGATATGGCCATTCAAAATTTTAGTCGTCGCCTTCCTACCATCCTTACTCTTGATAGGGAGTTGTACGTCGGGATGAATGGAAGGAGAGTCTGCCGCTCTCAACGAAGAGGCAAGTCCCCTCCTTTTGGCCGTCGCACTAGTCGACTTGGAAGCCTTTGGGGCCATAGCAGAAAGTATGATGAAGTCGAAGGAGAAAAAGGTGAAAGAGGAAAATCTCTCTCCGAATGACCCCTATTTATGGAGTTGCTGAAAAGTGCCTCTTCGATTCTCGAGTTCATTAATGATAATGACGACGTTTGGGGACTTTATCCCTAAATAACCGTCGACCTTATCTTGAAGAGCGCCTTTTCGATTCTCGAGATCATTAACGATAATATCGACATTTGAGGATTTTATCCCTCGTAACCGTTGACTTTATCTCAAAAAGAGAACCTAAATCCAAAATCGAATCAAGAAAATAAAATACAGCAGTGACAGCTGGCAGACTGATGGGGCCTATCTGCGGTTCGAAGTCCCTCTGCAGCTCAAGATTTCTCTGCGGCTCAAAAAATACCTGCGACTTGAAGACTCCCTGCAGTTTGACATATTTTCATGCTTTTTATTCAAAGAATTCCAAATTTGCAATTTGAAAAGTTTGAATGGGGTCTTGTATAGGCATGGAAAATATGGGGTTCATGCGGATCACAATTTGTCGCATACGTTACTTTGGGCCAAACTAGTCTGCATAAAGGAAAGCTGCATGATAGATTCACTGTCTTATGTGGCCCATCGACAACCAGATGCAGAAGAAAGATATACGGCCAAGAGGATCAGTTCGTCTGATAAAACTGACAAGTTCTGTCACAACTGACAAAAATGACAGCTCTGATACTTTGACAAAAGACATGACGTGGGACGTCACCAAAAAATAGGGTTTATATGCTTTTATGCGGCCAGAAGGAGTGTCACCTAAGCCGCATGAATCTTATGCGAATCAAACATATGCGGCCCCAAAGTCTTCAAACTTCATGCGGCTAAGGGCGACTGTGACCCAAGTCGCAGGAGCTTTATGCGGCCAAAATACAGAATCTATGCGGCTTAAATCCTTAAGCTATATGCGAGCTAAGGAAGTTTGCGACTTAAGCCGCATGAGTCTCATGCGGCCCCATATGGTCAAAAACTGAGAGACTCATGCGGCTCAAAATAATTCTTGCGACAGGACACGTGGCAGGCTGACCAAGTCTTAAATACCCAGATTTGCTGGAACAAAATTCCAACAAATCGACAGATGGCTATAGAAGCATGGAAAATAGGGGGTTCATACGGATTACAAAATTGTCGCATAAGTACTTTAGGCCAAATAGGTCTGCATAAAGGAAAGTCGTATGACTGATTCAATGCCTTATGCGGCCCGTCGACAACCAGCTGCACAAGAAAGATATGCGACTAAGAGGAGCAGTTCGTTTGATAAAGCTGACAAGTCCTGTCAAAACTGACAAAAATAACAGCTCTGACATTTCGACAAAAAGATAAGTCGTGAGACGTCGACCAAAAGTAAGGTTCGTAGGCCTTCATACGGCCAGAAGGAGTGTCACCTAAGTCGAATGAACCTTATGCGGCTCAGACATATGTGGCCCCAAAGGCTCCGAACTTTATGCAGCCAAGAGTAACTGTGATCCAAGCTGCATGAGCTTTATACGGCAGAAATACAAAAGCTATGTGGCTTAAATCCTTAAGCTATGTCTGGGCTAAGGAAGTCTGCGACCTAAGCCGCATGAGTCTCATATGGCCCCACATGGTCGAAAACTGAGAGATCTATGCGGCTAAAAAAATGATCCCTACGACGGGACACATGGCAATCTGACCAAGTCCTAAAACTACCCAGATTTGCTGCAACAAAATCCCAACAAATCGACAGATGGCAGCCAAAGAGCGGGTCTTCGCGTGCCAATCAGCCACGTGGCTGCAGGCCATCTATGCGGCTCAACATACATTCCATTATAAATAGCAGGGTGCCACACCCTTGCAAAAGGCTGGCAACCTTCAAGAAGGCAATTTCATCAAGATCTAAAGACTGCGTCAGATAGTCCACGGAGTAAGACAGAGTAGATAGCACTTTTCCGAGCCTCCACCGTCACCCTCCAGAATTAAAACTAAACATTTTTACTTAAATTATTTTCTAGGATTTCTTTCTAGGATTTTTTTTTGTATAAACGAGTTTGCAATCAATTTCAGTATTCTGTAATACCTGTCTTTGATTTTTTTATGGTAAATACGATGGCAACTCTGCTGGGGACGTCCTTTTCTTCTGATGAGAAGCTGGTGACGCAATCTGACGCATCCAAGATCGACTCTATACAGCAAATGCTTGTGGTTCCTTTCAACCAACAAGCCTTCAAAGAAATGCTCTTTGAAGGGAGCGCCAGCCCGTCTCAGAAGCGAACCAACTCTAAGAGGACTCGCAGGACGTCGGCACACAAAACTGTTGCCTCCGACCAAGTTCTCGAAGAAGCTCCTTATGCAGCCCAAGATGGTGACCAAAACTCTCCCGCAGCTTTGCTTCCGACCGCAAAGGACCCCACTGTCCCCAAATCCAGCAGAGAAAATACTACGATACTGAGTTTTTGGAGGCACAAGGAAAATCCATACAGACAAAGAAGAAGCCGTATAAGGAAGATTGGTAGTCTGTCCATGCGACAGCTAACTTTGGCCGCAGGCAGACAACTCATGCGACAACTAACTCTGGCCGCAGGAAGATGGTCCATACGACAGCCAGCTCTAGCTGTAAAAAGATGGTCCATACGGCAGCCAATCCTGGCCTCAAATGGGATGTCTCATACGTCCCTACCAGAAGCTCTTTGTTCGACCGTCTCTTATGCGGGCCCAACGCCATGCGGCCCATTGAGAATGTGGGATGTATCAATTTGGACACTTTTTACTATGCACCTCCGGGTGCTAAGTCAAAAAAGTCTAGGGCAGTGCGGGCCCAACCGGCCCAGTCAACTGTCCAAGTTGCTGATTACCAGCGAGCCCCGTTGACTGTTATACGGGCTTCTGACGGAAAGTTGTACAGAACCACCCGCGTCCAGTCCACAGAGCTAACGTACAGGGTGGGTCTTTAAAGTTTTCCTCTAAAGATACAAAGCAGGTGCTTTTACTAGCCATGGATCAGGAAGCAAACATGATACCTAAGCACCCGTGTGCTCGGGATACCCGAGTCCACGAGATTGGTACAAAGGTAGATCAGCTTGCTACCGACTTGCATAAGGTGATTACTCACAAACGCAAGGTGGCAGTATTAGCATGCGATGAATCCCTCCCGGGACGCCATTGCACCCGAGTCATCATCAACTGCTGCTGTGACAAATCAGCAGCACCTGAAGGTCGACAGTCTATTTTTCGACGACTACAGCAGCCAGTACTTGCCCAGCAACAACTCAAGAAACAGGTTCAAATTCCAGGGGACGAGGAGTTTTCTTTCGCCTCCTGTAATTCAACTCAAAAGGTTCCTCTTAGCAAGGAAGGAAAGAAGATAGGCTCTTCTAGCCTGGCTATCTCAGCCAGTATTGTATGGAGACCCTCATCTGGGGGGTTCCCATCGACAACCATATTTGCCATTAAAATCTTTGATTGCAATTTTAATTATAAATAGAACAATGTTATAATATAGGACTTCGACGTAGTCCTAGGAGTATACTTTTGTTTTTATCTGGGTCCAATGTCGATGGAGCGAGTGGTAATGCGTTGACTCCGTTGACGATCTGACGACGGTTTTTGGTTCTCTGAAGGTCTGGATTGTACTGGAACTCGAAGCTTGCGAAGGGGAAGAAGACGTTGAGTGTCTCTTTCGATCTCTGTGGGTGGTAACTCTAATGCACTGGTTACGTCTGTCTTTGACTGTGCGTCTCTGTATGTCTGTGTGTCGAAGAAAGAAATGATCCCTCTTTTTATAAGTAGGTTGGGCTGCTCATGCGCGCATATGTTGGATGCACCTGTACGTGGGAATGCCACGTGGCTGGAGCTGTGGACGGTGCATGGATGATACGCCATGACTTGTAGGTTGAATCCTTCGTGCTGTATTTGTGGGTTGCAACGTAGCAGTGGAGAGGATCTTTCGGTTGCTAAAATCTTGGGTGATTAGCACCCCTTCGTAGGCTGAACTGAGTCAAAGGACACGTGGCGTACGTCATGGCTCAAAGATCTCAGATTTGGTGGAGAGTGATCTGATAGGATCCGCCTGGGATTGGGAGCATGAGAAGACTTTGGCTCGAAACCTTCATGAGTCACGAACCGATCTGGGCGTACGGCTTTTGAGGCGTATGCGAGTCTTCGGACGCATGACTGCGGAGGCGCATGCGAATGGTCGATCGGCCACGTGGCTTGTAATCGCCAGAGGAGTAATGATGATGCTGACGTCATCGATGCTTCATTTTTTGTAAAATCTATTGCTGCTCTGTCATCGAGGCATGGCTGCTGTCGTGTCAGACTTCAATATTTAATATTCTTGACAGGTGATGGGCCTTTGAGTGGGCACATTGATATGTGTTCCACTAGGCACATGGAGAAGCATAGGGCGCATCCTTATGAGGTGCTTGGTGCTGATGGATACGTCTGTATGATGTACGGTCTAATCGGTGCATCTGTTTGTATGACGCATCTTTATTGGTCCGACTGTTGAGTTTTTCGAGTGCTTTAAATAGCCGTTTTGACATGGCTAAATTCGAAGAGGCAAATTCATCATCATAAATGCAAGTTTATTGTACTAACTTTGGGAAGGTTGACACTTGGCGTATGGGTTTGATTTTCCCTGGCCTATAAATAGCAATAATTTGAGAGAGTTTTGTTGTCTCTTCCTTGACTTCTCGACGAAGATGGAATTCCTTTGCCCGAGTACATTCTGTTGCCAAGATGCTCTCCGGGGTGAAGATGTGTCGAGTCGTCTTCGTATGCACTCGTGAAGGTGACTGTTACATCTAAAAGTCGGGATCTTGGGCTTCCGACGCAGGCCGAAGGTGCCTGTTGCATCCAAAGATCGGGATGCTCGAGTCCCGTCTCTGTTATACCGAAAGAGTCGCAGATCGAAATTGCGGTGCTCTCCTCTTCCTTGAGCTTTGGAGAGCTCTTCCTCCTGCTATAGTGGGGTTGATCGCCCGCTCTTGTTATGCTCAAAGCTGCTCCTTTAGCCGAAGCACTTGATCGGGTCGAAGTAGAGCGCGTATGTTGAGTGATGCGCCTGACTGAGACGCTGAAAGAGACGTGCCTGACTGAGGCGCTGAAAGATACGTGCCTGACTGAGACGCTGAAGGAGATGCGCCCGACTGAGACGCTAAAAGAGACGCACCTGAATGATGATGCGCCTGGCATAGGGCGCATGGCAGTTTGCTGCGCCTGGCTATAGTCTTAGGATCTTCCTTTTTGCAGATGTTCTCCTTTGTAAAGCCTTTCTTTAGACATGTAATAGACTTCTATATGAAATAAAAATCTTCTTTTGATGTATATACTTTTGTTATTTTTTGCTGTGCCGAATACTTCATTTAAGCTTCCTGGCGTATGTAGTGTTAAGTGCATAGGAATTCTGGCCTGTAGATGCGCCTGAAATTCCATGCTTCTACAAGACTCCCTTCAAATTTTTTAAAACTTTTCGTCAAGTTTTGGAATACTTTGAATAAGAAGCATGGTGGTGTCTTCAATGGGGGGCATGACTGTTCGGGGCGCATGATTGCTCCGCGCATCTATGATAAGGCGCATGCTCCCCTCAGTTTTAATACAAATAATAACGCTTCGAAAATAAACAAAAAGATTAATGATGATGTTTTTGGATTATTTACAGTTTATCATTTTACAGAGCCCCAAGCGGTGGCTGACGTCACTCTTCATCGGTTTTTGTGCATGCCCAAGCCTAAAATTAGGCATCTGATGGAGAGAGAGAGAGTTCTTCTTCTCTTTGCTTTTTTTTTTCTTTGGAGTTCTTCTTTCAAAAACCCTAACTTCTTTTTACGAAATGGCTCCCGAAACTCCTCGCGGTGGTGCTGGCCGAGGGCGAGGCAAAAGAAAAGAGCCTGTAGAGGCCGATGTTGATGATGTCTCCAGGACACCCGTTGATGTTCGGCCGACGGTGATTGGTGGGTTTGTCATCCTTTTGTCGTACCTTTTTTGTACTTGAGAAACAAAAAATCTTTTAGAACTGGGTGACGCGCATGGACTTCGAGTCCTGATGATGCGCCGAAGCCTCTTGCTGATGCGCATGGACTTTCGAGTCTTGATGATGCATTGAAGCTTCTTGCCGATACGCATGGACTTCGAGTCCTGATGATGCGCCGAAGCCTCTTGCTGATGCGTATGGACTTTTGAGTCTTGATGATGCGCTGAAGCTTCTTGCCGATGCGCATGGACTTCGAGTCGTGATGATGCGTTGAAGCTTCTTGCCTCACGCACATGGACTTTGAGTCCTGATGATGAGCTGAAGCCTCTTTTCAGATGTGCCCGAGCTTTGGCTCGGTGTGTGCGCTTCTGATGAGAACGTGGCTCAGATATTTTTTTATTTTAACATATCTGAGTCATTGTCCACTTTTCCTGACCGCCAGTTTCGATGACCATCCCGTTTTTGAACGAAGTACTTCTGGACGCTGCTCTCTGTCAGATAGGGGTTGACTATAACAAGGAGGTGATAAATCCTGTCCAAGCTGCCATCATACTGGATCAGTCTTCCGAGAGAATGACCCAAATCAGGGAGCAACAGTATACGTTCCTCCAGCGAATAATGGAGTGTGGCAATTTGTAATCTGTCGTTCCTGGAAATGAGACCATCCTGAAGCCTGAGTTCCTGTTTGGGGATCACCTCACTTCTATTGAAGAGAAGGTGTTGAATATCAGGGAAGATTGGTTCTTCTCAGCCAAAGGG
This sequence comes from Iris pallida, assembly GCA_029216955.1. Classification (NCBI taxonomy): domain Eukaryota; kingdom Viridiplantae; phylum Streptophyta; class Magnoliopsida; order Asparagales; family Iridaceae; genus Iris; species Iris pallida. Next base: position 9,564,966 of record JANAVB010042419.1, on the reverse strand, counting down.
GTGCACATGTTTATGAAGCAGCTCGAGCGTCAATGGCCTTTGACGGCTTTCTGCCGTCTTGCTTCCAAGAGGAGGATGACATGGGAGCTAATCCCGTCTCAGGGGGGAGCGGTGGCGGGAACCATCATGATCGATGCTACCTCGAACCAGAGGGATACTTTGGCCGCCACGCGGGCTGGGTCTTCTTTCACCTGGCGAACTCTGCGTCTAGGGAGTATTTATAGTGACGTCCCTGCCGACACTTTCACTTTTGGTGCTTCGACTTTCATTAATCGTATGTTGTAATCGAAGCGATCGTACCCGAAGGGTAAGTTTCGGGTAGAGGGTTGGTGTCATTACGTATCCAAGTGGGACTAGTTAACACTCTGGGTTCTGACGAAGTCTCGAACCGAGCTCAGGGAGATTGGGCTGCCTGTCGCTATCCGTGCTACTCAGATGGGCGTCGACATAAACAAGATATGTTATTTGCGCTCTTGGAGATGTTTAATACCCAGACCGGGACCTTCTTCACTCCGGTGGGGGAACTAGGACTTGCACTTCATGAAATGTATGAGGTGTCGAGGCTTCCTTGGGGATCAAAAGCCTATGAGGAGTACTTCCCGACTAATGAAGAATTCTAAGTCCTAGGGGAAAAAGAAGAGGAGATGATGGCTGTCTTCAAAGAAGTGGCGAGTCACCACTATTATATGCAGAAGAAGGACAAGGGCGAGGCACAGCCCCATGTGACTGCTTGGAGGGATTACGTCTTTGAGCAAGACAAGGAGGATCCCTCTCTCTCAGTTCATGACTCCGCCAGCTCTTTCCCGTACTAAGGTGCTCTCTGAAAAGAGCAGAATAAATAAGAAGAGTCCCTAGGAAAACGAGGACCGGGAGTCGGACGAGCGTTCCTATAGCTATTTCTGGCACCTTACTCATCGGATGTCGTCCAAAGTAGCGTTGGCTGCTTATCTGATGATTTGGCTCAGGGATTATGTCTTTTTAGGTGGGTCAGGCTCTGTGGAGAGGGTGACCCAGAACCTAATCCTGCCAGCTTTGAAGTTGGTTTTTGGCCATCACTTGGCTCTACTCCCCGCGATGGTGTGTAACCTGTTGCAAGGTCTACGAGAATTCGCAGGTAACGTTGTTCACGAACGAGGTAAGAACGGCAACTTTCTTCATACCGAACTGTCGTTTCACTATCTGATGGGGTGGTTGATTTTGCACCATCCCAACGTGATGAGTCCGGGCCAGAAAGAAGACAATGTGGCCGGAGATACATTCTTTCGCTTCTTCTATAAGAGGAAATGGCTGCATACGGGTGTTCCTGTTTATAGAAAAGTTTTATCCTACCTTCAGGGATGGAAGATCACTAAAGTTGGTCCCATTTTTACCGGCTTCGAAGTAAATGAAGATTTAGCTGATTCGGGTGAAGATGCAACAACTCTGTCTCCGTGGGGATTTCGTTGGTTGCAAAGCATCCGACCGTCTCATTTGGTGTACAGGAATAGAAACCAGTATTAGTTGGAGCCGTACTTGCCGAGCCATTTTGCACGTCAATTAGGCTATGCTCAGTTGATGTTGGGGAACCCCAATACTAGCTGGGGTGTACTGGGAGTCTGCTGTACGGGGCACGAGCTTGACATTACTATAATACCGGATGCACCAGATCTCGCTTTACCATGCCGGTTCTGAATCTGCAGTTGCCAATTTTTCCTCAGTCGCCAAATTTTATTGTATGATGAACACCGTATCCCCTAGAAATGATAGGAAGACCAGTTTCATCGTTGGCACCCAATTGGAGGCAACTGGGAATATGTTGGCGAAGGCTCGATTGTACCGCCCGCCAGAGGTTAGTTATCGAGATACCCCTACCGTATCCACGGAGGGTACTCAGGCAGAGCCCTCGATTGATCGCCCGAAGAGACGTGCCGGCACGGAGGCCGATTCTTCTGCGTCGAAGAGGCAGAGGAAGGCGATGTCACAGGTAGTGTCAACCGAATCAGCTCCTATGGAGGTAAGGATGTCCCACATAGTCTGGTTAGTTCTTCCATTTTTGTGACATATGCTTTCTTTTTGTAGGAGCCGCTAAAAAGGAGACCTCGAACTCCGAAATCGGGTACTAGCAGACCAAAGTGGGTGGCGGGCTCATCTGATGAGCGCATTTCACCGATTGTGATGTCTTCCGTGGAGGAGGACCCAGAAGATGTGACTTCTGTGGAGATACAAGCTGCCGTGGGGGCTTCTGGAATCGAAGTCCCAACAGAAGCTGTGCTTTCGAATGACGAAGAGGAGTGGAGTTCGTCTTCTTCTGATGACGTTCTTCCAGAGATCCCTGAGCCCTTGGTAGGGGCAACAGGCATGGTTGTAGCAGAGGAGAGGGTTGATTTCTCTCCTCGTCTTGATGAAGGGAGGTCGGCTACACTATTGTCGAGCCCTACCCCAGATTCAGCGGTCGAAGCCAAGCTGGCTGTCGTCCAGGAGGCACTGGCAGACTCTATTCCTGTAGAAGGATTTGATAAAGGGGGCGAGACTCGTCTGCCAAGCCCGACTCCAGAGGAAATGCTGAGTCAGGAAGCGGGTGCTGATCCTGCTGTCTTGTCGGATGAGGATAGCCCTGTGCTGGCTGCAAGTAGAATTCCAGGCGTCGGTGGTCCTTCCGAGACTGAAAAGGGTAAGGGTTTGCTGGTACAAGAAACCTATGTTTCTCGTCCTACTTGGGGGACGATATCGATGCCCCGTTCGGCTCCTTCCGTCCTCTTGGCACCTCGGGCTAGCAGCGAATTTCAAGTCCCTAACGAGGGAGGGTCCGTTGAGGTTCCATCCTCGCAGGTTGAGGTCGGTGGGTCTTCTTCAGGTTCGCCGTCCAGAGTAGCACCTCCAACTCCTGCTATAATGCCTCAAGTGTTGGCTGATGCGGATGAGTATTCGACGTATCGACAGTGATGAATGCAAATGGGAGTTTTGCGATGGCGAAAGCCATGGTGCTCCCTTACATTGGTCTGATACGTTTCCACCAGGGCCGTGATCATATGGCCGAGATTCTGGAGGCGTCGGTAGCTGAGCTCGACCAGAATCTTTCTGAACTTCAGAGTATTCGACGAAATGACTTTTCTACTTTGATAGAAGCAAAAAAGGAGAAATTTATAGCTGAAGTTGAGTCGTTCTACCAGGCCACAGTGGCCATCTCGGACCGCGAAGTGGCCGAAGCTGGGGCCGCGGTGGAGAGACAATCTCAATCCACGCAAAAGAAGGTGGAGTTACGGGCCTCGTTGGATGCTAGTATAGCGGAGGTCACTGCCAAGATTCGCCTTCTTGAATACCAGCGAGCCCAACTTTTGCTAGATGCTGAGCGAGCCCAGGCTGAGCACGTATCGTCCAAGGAGAAAGAAGCAGCTGTTACTCGCCATATTCTTTTCCTGACTCACCAACGGCAAGAGTTGGATGCCAAGTATGAGAATGATACTGCTCCTGAAGCTGTGGAAGTGATGCGTCATGAAGCTGAACGCCGAGTCTTGGCAACTGTGGAGACTCGGGCTAAAAACATGTAGCATCGGATCGAAGAGCTTTCCGCCAATCCCAGTGATGCTTAGGAATTGTAGTCTCTTTTTTTGTTATATTTTGGCAACTTTGCTGGAGATGTAATCCTTTACTTTTAAATAAAAAATAAAGAATTTTGTGGTGTGTACATTTTTGCTATCATGAACTAGTAATTTGTGTGGACCTATTATCTTTTTTGCACCTTGGTTTTTAGGTACAGATAATAAGTTTGAGAGAACCTACATGTTTACTAAGAGGTATTATGGACGTGGCAAATATGGGTTTTAAATGATGAAGTCTTCCTACTCAGAGGTGTTATGGACGTGGTAGGAGTGACTCTGGGGGGGATACGTAGAACTACTCAGAGGTAATATGGACATGAAAGTTCTGCGATCGATGTACGACAACGCGGGGGTTGTTTGTACGGGATGTTTACTCAGAGGTAATATGGATGTGGTAAACATGATAGTTAGCAAAATCTTACGGAGTGTATGATTTTGCTTTGCAGGGCGTAGAGGAGAAACCCAGAGGTAATGTGGACGTGGTTGTTCTTCTAATGGAGATAGAATGCCACGGAACAACTGGGTTCCGAAAGTATAAGATTTTGTGAAAGGGAGGTGTATGTGAGCTCTGATGATCAGGTCCACTGATTACCTTGCTTGGTAGAGATGGAAGAACATATCTGAAAGATGTCAAGAGTAGTTTCTTTAGGAACTTGCCGTTGATGGGCATCATGAACAAGTTCCCGTTTGGTCGGGGCGAGGCGATAAGCACCGTTTGAGTATACCGTCTCTATAATGAACGGTCCCTCCCACTTGGGCTCGAACTTCCCTGGTGTTTTGTGAGTCAACACCATTGGCCTCCTGACTGCCAGGACGAGGTCGCCTACTTGGAAAGTCCTTTGCTTGATATTTTTGTTGAATGCCTGTGATATACGGGCTTGATAGAGTTCAATGGGCTACTGAGCTAGGAGACATTTTTTGTCAAGTGCCTCCAATTCTCGCAGACGGCGACGTTGATTGTCTTCTTCTGTCAATTGATTTGTGATCACTATACAGAGTGAGGGTATCTGGATCTCAAGAGGCAGTACCGCTTCGCTCCCGTAGACTAAGGAGAATGGTGTGTTGCCCGTCGGAGTCTGTACCATTGTACGGTAGGCCCAAAGGCATTCGCCGAGCTTTTCATCCCAGTCGCGTTTGTTGGATGATACGACTTTTTTGAGTAGCCTGACGATAGTCTTGTTAAAAGCTTCGACCAATCCGTTTGTCGTCGGATTGTAGGCGATTGATGCCACGTTCTGAATACGATTCTTGTCACAAAATCTGCTGAAAATATGGCTGATGAACTGAGGACCATTGTCTTGGATAATCCTACGGGGTACCCCAAAACGGTAGATGATATGATGCTTGATGAAGCTGATCACCCTAGAGCTTTTCACTTCCGTCAGTGGAACTGCTTCTGTCCATTTGGAGAAGTAGTCAGTAAAGGCTAGAATGAAGCGGTTTTCCCTCGATGAAGGAGGGGTGATAGGTCCCACAATGTCCATGCCCCAAGCTTCAAAGAGCCAGGAAGCGACCGTAGGATGTAGTGGTGCCGATGGTGTATGGATAAAGTCAGCACGAAGTTGGCAAGCATGGCACTTTTTAGCATAGTCGACGGCGTCGGCTGCCATAGTTGGCCAGTAGTAACCCATGCATTGCAGTCGATCCTGTAACTTAGGGCCAGGTTGATGAGCCCCGCAAGTCCCGTCATGAGCTTCCCGAAGGGCTTCAGCTGCTTCTTCGTTGGATAGACATCGAAGGAGAAGTCCATCGTAGGAACGTCGGTACAACATTTTAGTAGTTGTATTATAGTAAAATCGAAGGGAACGCCTTCTGAACGAGACGGCTTCCTTCGGGTCTTCTGGGAGAATTCTATAGACAGCGAAGTCGATGAACGGGAACCTCCAATCTCAGACATTAACACCGGCACTTATCGTCATGGCATGGGCCATCTGTGTGCATAGATTATTTTTAGGACAGACCAAGTCTTGTCCTACTACCGTGACATAGTGTTGAGTCCCGAGGGGTGCTACTAACGAAGCTGCGAGGCCAGCCAGAGCGTCAGCCTCCAGGTTTTGTAATCGAGGTACGTGTTCTATGAAGAACTTGGTGAAGGTTGAAATAATATTCAATACAGCTTCTTGGTAAGGAATCAGATCTTCATGGAGAACTTCGTACTGCCTTCGGATTTGATTAACGACGAGTTTTGAGTCGCCGTAAGCTTCTAGATGATCCACCCCAACTGTTGTGCCAGCTGGAGTCCCATGATGAGAGCGTTGTACTCGACAACATTGTTGGAGGACGGCTTCGAAAGGGATTAAGCACGCTGGATGACCAGCTAATCGGGAAAGACTAAGACTACCCCCACTCCGGCAATGATTTGGTCCTTGGGGCTTGTTCTCGAAGTGCCATCAAAAAACACCCGCCAAACAGAGCTTTCTTCGGTGATATTTGATTCTTGGACCTCATCCGAGATGTCTTCATAGAGTCTAGAGGACTCTGGGATGGGGTACGCGGCTAAAAAGTCAGCTAAAGCTTGACCCTTGACGGCTTTTTGTGGAACGAACACCATGTTGTACGGCGTCAACAGGATTGCCCATGTAGCTAGTCGGGAGTTCAAAGATCTCGGCTTCGTCATGAGAACCCTGAGTGGATTAACTCGGAAGATGACATGAATTTTCTGGCCCAAAATATAATGGCGAGTCTTCTGGATGGCGAACACCAAAGCCAAACACTCCTTTTTAACGGGATTGTACCGGTGTTCGGCCCTGATCAGTGTTCTACTAAGGTAGTAGATAGCTTGCTCGTAGCCTGCATTGTTGTTCTGAGCCAACAACGCGCCGAAGGAATGATCCATGGCACAGACGTAGAGGAGAAATGGTTTGCCTACGACGGGTGCCACCAGGACTGGCGGGCTCGTCAGGTAAGCTTTGACATCATCAAAAGCTTTTTGGCATTCTTCTGTCCAGACGTAGGAGACCCCCTTCTTCATGAGCTGGGTGAAGGGTTGACATTTTTCGGAAAGGTTTGCTATAAACCTTCAGATATAGGCAAGACGCCCTTGCAGGCCTCGAAGTTCTCGGAGGTTCTTCGGAGGGTCCATGTCAAGGATGGCTTTGGTCTTCTCGGGGTCGACATGAATGCCTTTCGCCGTGATAATGAAGCCCAAAAACTTTTTGCTAGAAACCCCAAGGAAGGATTTAGAGGGTTTCATTTTGAGTTGATGCGCTCGCATGAGATCGAAGACTGACTTTAGGTCGTGTAAGTGATCACCTTTGAGACGGCTCTTGACTGCGATATTGTCATCATAGTATTCAACTGTTTTGCGAAGATATTGATGAAAGATGGTACTCATAGCTCGTTGGTGTGTAGCACCAGCGTTCTTCAAGCCAAAGGGCATCACTATGTAACAGAAAACCCCTTTCGGTATCCAGAATGATGTTTGTTTTGCGTCATCGGGGAACATCTTAATCTGGTTGTAGCCCGAGTACCCGTCCATGAAAGACATGTGTTCGAAGCCACATGTATTATTGATCATCACGTCAGTGATTGGAAGCAGGAATTCGTCTTTTGGGCAAGCAGTATGGAGATCTCTGAAGTCGATACAGACTCGTATCTTTCCATTCTTCTTGGTGACAGGGACGACATTGGCCCCCCAGTCCGGATGTTGCTCTTCACGAATGAACCTGCTGCTCAGGAATTTGTCCACCACTTGATCGATAGCATTCATGATGTCAGGACAAAAACGTTATTGTTGTTGCTTTATAGGCTTAGCATCGGGTAATATGTTAAGTCTATACATCGCGATCTGGGGATCAAGTTTCGGCATATCTTCGTAGCTCCAGGCGAAGTCGTCGATATATTCTTTGGCCAATTGGACTAAAGATTCTCGATCTTTTTCCTTTAGACTCTTGCTGATGAAGATAGGTTTGGAAGGGGATCCATCCCCAAGGTCGATCTGTTCGACCTCGTCTTCAGTAGGGGGTTCGCGTAATTCAATATGAGACTCCCACTGCGCTCATAGACGTTGAGCCCAAGGTTCTTCCTCGAAGAATTTTGACGTTTGGTCATCGCCCTTATTCTTTCGAGATTGTGCAGTGCCATGTTGACTGATAGCACCTTTCTGAAGACTGAGCCGATACTGGTATCGGAATCCCAAGTTGATGCTTCAGATGAATGACAGTGTTCCACTTCTTCTTCCTTCGAATTATCTGGAGTTGCCGGTGGTGTGACATAGCCCCCCCCCCGTCGAGTACGATGATAGTAGTCCTGTGACTTTCCTTTGGGTGTTGGGAGTCGAAGGGGAAGACGCCGGCCTTTACCGTAGTTCAGGCCCTTGTTGCTTTTCTGATCGTCGCCCATCTTTTGGATGAGGGACTTCACCTTGTCCATGTACCGATAGACTTGTATTCTGCCGGTATCTGGTTCTGGCTTGAGTGGCGGGAGATCTTGATGACGCTCGACTTTGCCGAAGATGATGGGTTCTTCGTCCTGATTCAGCGGTGGGACTATAAAATAGACTCCTTGGGACGGAACTACTCGATTTACATGATTGATGGTCGTTATTTGTGTTTGTAACGACCATAGAGCGTTATCTAGTGTATACATGGCATTCCAACGTGAAAGACTAGAATAATTGAAAGACACTCTATTAATGATAAAATACGAGATTTTGTCCCGTGGGATTACATTGTCAAGAGAAGGTGCATCTATATCAGCAGATATATATTCTCCTAACTCTTCATCTGTGAGCACTGGGGCTGGTTCGGGAGAGCCTACCGCAGATTTGACCTTGGGGTCCGAAAAGGATATGTGGGCCTTCTCTTGCAGCTTGAGTGAAGCGGACGATTGCGGATGCTTGCCTTTAAGACGCACCTTCAGGGGTGCCTCCACTGCGCCTTCGATAACAGGTGCCTTCCCCTGTAGTTTTACCACCAGGGGAGCCAACGTTTGAGGTGGTTTTCCCTTGAGTCGTATCTTCAAGGAAGCTTCAGTGGGTGTTCTACCTAGAGAAGTCGGTGCTTTTCCAGGTAGCTTGATTGCCATGGGAGACAGCATCTGAGGCGGTTTTCCTTTGAGTCGAATTTTCAAAGGAGCATCGAGAATCATCTTTGGCTCCATGTCCGGCTTTGCCACCATTTCTGCTTCGACATCAGCATCATTGGCTTCTCCTTCATCGAGCGACTTATATAAGCTAGCATCGATGAAGTAGGCTTCGACCCCCTTGAAAGGGTCGATGTCCGCAAACTCTGTCTGGAAGATGTCGTTAGTGGACACTTACTTCATACATTGGTAGAGTGTAGATGGCACCACCATGTACTCGTGCAGCCACGGGCGACCCAGCAGGAGGTTGTAGTTAACGTCGGCGTTTACGACATAGCAAGTCATTTCGGTTCGGAGATTACCGATATGATATTTTAATCAGATTTTGCCCAGCGGTTCACTTTTGCTGGCATTGAAACCGCTGATTGTAGTGTTGGAAGGCTCCAGACGGTACATCGGGATCCCCAGTGTTGAGAGCAGAGTCCTAGGGATAATGTTGAGGGAAGACCCTGGATCAATTTGAATTCGCTTCACCTTGACGGAACCCACATACCTTGTCTAATACAGTGGCATGTTGTGCCGGTTGTGCTTGAGCAGCATGTCTTGTTGGGTGAAGGTTATGTTGGGGATGACCTCATCCACACAATGGTAGTACGTACATATGGTCGGGATATCCTCAGGCTGCTTGACCTGACTGATGAAGGACTCAGCATCCTTCAAAGCTTCACAGAGAGCTTCGCGGGTGTCTTTGGAAAGACGAAGAAGCTCAAACAGAGATAAGTGGGCAGGAGTACCGGCAAGTTGTGCCAGTATGTCAAAGTTGTGGGGCTTGGCTAGCCCCGAAGCATTTTTCCTTCGTAAAGGCTTGTCGAAACGGGCCTCTACGTGCTTCTGTTTATTGGCTGTTGGAGGTCTGGATGGGCCCTCTTCCTGGGCAGTAGGGGCGGAGCAGGGAGGTACCACCTCGACGGCAGCTTCGTCGGGTTGGGCGTTCTGCTATGAACGCATTTATACAGGAAGTGCCTCTTCCACGAAGGAAGAGACCATGCGACAGGACTTGATCTTCTTGCCCTTGGATTTGGAGGTAGAGCGTACCCCCGATTGAGTAACTTCGGAGACGAGATCTGGGTGAACCCATAAGACCTCTCCCCGAGATGTGGTGACTGGGATGAGTCCACTCACGTTGTCACGGGTAGGTGGTAGGTTGACCACCTCTATTGTCGCCTTTGGGTTGGGGACGACGCCATCTTGTGTTGTGGTTGGCGGCAAGGTGCCGAATTGGAGCGACACCAGGTTGGCCGAGACTGTCTTAACCTCATAATCGACGGAGATGACATTCGCATTGATCATGCGCTGGATGTAGTTCTTGAGGACGTAACAGTCCTGAGTTGGATGTCCGATAAACCGATGGTAGTGACAGTACCTCGGATTATCCACTCTCCCAACCTCGTCGGGACGCTTCGGGTCCGGTAACTTAATCTTGTCACCCTGCTTCAGCATCTCAAAGAATTGCAAGGTGTCTTCATCATTGAAAGAATAGACCACCTTTGGCCTCGGTGCAAGCGGAGGCTTCTGAGTAGGTGCTTGTGCGCCTTTGGAGGCATTGACAGTCAAGCCTGCTTCCCCTTCGTCTCACGTCCAGGGTTGCTGGTAGCAGGCCGTTTTCCCTTATCTTTAAAGGCAGGAAATCGGACTCCTAGAAGGCGAGCATTGCATGCCTTCTTTTCAGCTGCTTCGGCTTCAATAATCAACAAACTCCAGTCGGAAGGAGGAGTGGAGTTGAGGCAGAGCTTAACCGCAGGAAGCATGTTCATGCTGCAGGAGGAGAGGAGTGCATGTTCTGGCATGCACGGGGACAGTCTGAAGCAGGCTTGTCAAAAACGTTCGATGAATGCTCGAACCATCTCTTTCTCCTTCTGACGTACCTCTATAAGGGACGCCATCATCATGTCTTTCCCTCCGTCATAGAAACGATCGAGAAAGAGACGTATCAAGTCATCGAAGGAGGATATGAAGTTGTCAGGGAGACTGCAGTACCAGTCGTAAGCCACTCCTTTTAATGCCCTGACAAACAGGCTGGTGACTAGTACGTCTTCCTTCGGGAGATGTTGTCACCCCCAGTTTTCACAAACAGGGGTATTTTGGTAATTTTCCACTTTAAAAATTATTTTAAAATTATTTATTTATTATTTGTATTATTTTGGGGTTATTTGAATCGGGTTCGAATTTCAATTCGTTTCGACTTGTTTTGACTTGTTTCGGGGACCCGGGGTATTTTGACCTTAGCGGGCCCACACACTAGCTAACCATGGCCCACATGTTAGATATTTTGGTTAGAGACTAGACCATTATTTTAGTTATTTATTAGTTAGAGATTAGTGGTTTCGGTTTGACTAAACTACCCCCGGTTTAACCATTTCTCATTTTTGGACCATTTAATTAATTGGAGGGCAAACTTGTAATTAATCAAATGGGACAAAGAGCATGGTGTGGCCGGCCATAGTGGGAGGATAGGGTGGAGAGAGAAACACTTTATCATTTCAAACCAATCCACATTTTCTTCTTCTTCTCCAAAGGCTCCATTTTCTTTTGAAGCTCCATTGATTTCTAGCTCTCAAACCAAGGTGAATCCTTCTCCCAAACCTATTCTTTTCTCATGTAGATCATGTAGGAACCCCCCATGATGATTCTTAGGGTGTGTCCACCATTAGAAACTATTTTTGTGTCCTTTAGACATTTTTAGGAGTGTCCACTTGTAGGCTTGTGTCCTATTAGGAAAAAGCCCCCTTTTTGATCCAAGAATGATGTTAAAATATTGCTATTGTGTGTTTTTCTATTTATTCTCAGATTTTGATGTTGTAGAGATGATTCATGAGAGTATCTTAATGTATCATATTATTTCTATGTGTTTTGGTGGATATATAGTTATATATATCATTCTATATATATATATATATGTATATATATATATATATATATATATATATATATATATATATATATATATATAAATGGTGATAAATTTGTGTGATGTTGTGATGGAAGAAGGGAATAATGGGGGCTGTGATTTCGGCCAGGTTGGGGCTGAAATCTGAATGGTTTTTGTTGGGTTGAGTTTTGGGAGTTTATGGTATTGAACTAGTAGTTTTATGCACCTATATATATATATATATTGATATATATATATATGGTTATAGAGGGGGTATAATTATATGGTTAAAAAGGTGTTGTGGTGATGTTTAGAGGGGGGGAGAACACAATCTCAGATTTATGTTCAGATTTGTGGGGGTTTTTGGTTGGGAGTTCAATCCCATTTATGCATACAACTAGTGTTAGATATGTTGTTATATATACATGTAGTTATATACATATTGGTATATATATGTGGGTTGATTGTGTGGGATTATATATATATTTATGGTGGTTGTTGTGTGATGTTGAGAGAGGCTTGGGGGTTGTCCAAAAACAGTCCATATTAGTTAGTTGTGTGTGTGTGTAGTTGTGAGGAGTAATTGTGAGTTGTGTGTGTGAGAACCTATTAGTGAGTGTCTATAGTTAGCCTATGTGCAAACTAATAGAAAATCTATTAGGAGACTTGTAGAGAGGTCTATGTGAGGGTGAGGTGTTGTATGTGAGTGTTGTGTATGAGTGTGGGTGAGTGTGGTAGATAGAAGGGTAAATTCATGGAGTAGAAATAGGAAGAAGGGGTAAATGCTAGTTTTTGCCTAGAAGTGGGATATTGTGTTAGAAGCCTAAGATAGTGTTAGAACTTGATCCCCGTGGTTGGTAATGATCAAATATGGTACTCTAAGACTAGTTTTGACGTCGGTTGACCATTTTGACCAAAAGTCAACAAAAGTCAACCGAAGGTCAAACTTAGCCTTAAGGCGACCCGATTTGACCGAAACCAACCGAGACTTGACCAGTTGACTGAAAGTCAACAGTTGGTCAACATTAGACTTGTTTGACCTAGAGTTGACCTAGAGTTGACCATAGTTGACCATAGTTGACCAGGGTTGACCAGAGTTGACTTTTTGACCAAAGTCAACTGTAAGTCAACCGTTGATCCCGATTGACCTAGTTTGACTTGGAATGACTTCCAGTGACCTAGTATGACCTAGTATGAACCAGTATGGCCTAGTGTGACTCAGTTAGACCTAGATTGACCTAGTTTGACTTAGACTTGCATTCATGGCTTGTATTAGTTTCCTTTTTCAGCATTTAGTCCTGTTTGACTTATAGTATCTTATCTTAGGTCTGTGATCGCTCTGAGCGTCTGTTCACCCTATCAGCTCAGGACCACAGGCGAGTACATTCACTGATAGTTTCTATTGTCTTGATATCTACTATATCCGATTCAGTTGTAGTGTTATACTTGATTCCTGACACGGCAGTACACGGACTAGTATATGTTGGATCATGACATGGGATGTTGTTCCTAGAGTTTCATGGTATATTGATACATGTCCTGTCTTGTTTCAGTGTATTGGTATAGACACCGATTTCAAAAGGGGACTTGCTACCCTCTTATGGAATCCCGTGTCATAACGTGTCATGTCCAGATCCATTGTACTATTCGGGGATGGGGGAGTTATTAGTGGTTGTGTGATCATTTCCCACATGGTTTTATGGTACTCATGGTTCTATTGTACTCATGGTTAATAGCTATACCCTCACCTCACGACGGGTAAAGCCGGATCCCACGGTTCATGGCTTTCCATGGTGACCGGCCTTATCGTTTCATCATGGTTCATAGTCGGTCAGATGGAAAGTCTTCCCAAGCCGATCACATGACGCACTAATAATTCAAGGCACCTTTTACATTTTTATCTTAGGGGACTAGGTTCTGTTCGGAAGAAGGGTTACAACCCCGGTCCTTGTTTGGTTTAAGGGTTGTAACTCGGCTTCCGAATAGTTCCCAAGTCATCCTATATGTACATATACATTATCGTCCTTTACAGTACTCACATCATGATATACATTTCCAGTTTTCAGCCTTACTTACTGTACTTTCACCATGCTACGATTCATTCTCTTATGCTCTATCTGTCTCTTATACTGTACCTTGGTTATGGGACTAGGTTCTGTTCGGAAGAAGGGTTACAATCCCGGTCCTTGTTTGGTTTAAGGGTTGTAACTCGACTTTCGAATGGTTCCCAAGTTGCCTTTACTCTTTGTCTTGTATTTCATTATTACTGTTTCTTATAGTATTTCTCAATTCACATGGAACTGCTGTTGGTGTTTTGTACTTGCTCATTTTTCTGACAGGATACGTTGACAAATTTTACAGATGACTTAGAGGATGACTGCCCCACTTATTACGGGGCAGAGACCGAGGAGCATGACTTAGATAGAGGCTTATTAGTAGAGCCTCTTGACTTTGCCCATCCTGAGTAGATTAGCTAGTAGGTTTGCCTGGCCTGCGAGCCAGCTGTTTACATTTCAGTTGTAGTACTTATATATTATTCTGAGACTTGGACTTGTGTTAGCTGTGTTTTGTGATTACTTTCTGGACTCGTTTCCTGCTTATTTATATCATATCTTTTTCCATGCTTTCTACCTTAGTTTGCTTATGTGATTGAGGCAGTATTGCCATATTTCCTCCGTTCGGAGTGTATATACTGCACATGTACATTTATCTGTTTAGACGTAGCATTTTACAGACCCTATATACAGCGTTCTACCGCCGATTCTGCGGCGTAGGCTGGACGTAACCGCTTCTCGTGCTCCTAATCAGGGTGCGGGTCGTGACACGTTTTTGTGGTGGCCCATGCAGGTCAGTGTCGCAACTAGTGCAAACTCGTAATGGTGCTCGACTTAGAGTGCTAATTACGAGCCTGCGATTAGGATATAGGATTAGGGTATGATAGGAGTTACTCAATCACATGTTAGGAGATTCTGATCTTTTGATTACCATGACAAATTCCTTGCATTGAATTTAATTGTCCGTCCTTGATATTCCTATCATGTGCCATATTGATCTCTTGGGTTCCCTTCATCTTCAGGATGATAGTTACACGATCTCAGGCAGCGGGCCCGAGCTCAGTTCCAGGGAGGTCAGATCAGGGAGGTCCTCCACCTCCGGCTACGGGACCGACAGTAGAGAGTACAGCAGCATCGGTTCCTGCCCTTCAGGCAGGAGTAGAGGTGGCAGTTCCCGGAGGTCTTCCACCTCCAGCTGGGGGAGCAGCCCCATCAGTTCCTGTCCTTCCGGCGGGAGCAGCAGCAGCAGTACCAGCAGCGACGATCCCTGGAGGTCTTCCACCTTCAGCAGCGGGACCGTCTATGGTCATCCCCGACATTCTTCCACCGCCGCCCCAGCTACCGGCAGACACTCAGGGTATGATGGCCCTACTGCAGCAGATGTTGCAGACGCAGAGAGTTCAGGCAGAGGCGCAGCAGCGCCAGACAGAGGTGCTGAGACAGACGATGGAGAACTCGCACCAGTTAGCCATGGCAGCAGTGGAGAAGGCTGCACCGACTACAGCTGAGGGAGCACCAGCACAGCAGCAGGGCCAGAGGAGGCCCGGTACACATCTTGACTTCCGGAAGATGGGCCCGCGAGATTTCAGGGGTACCGAGGGTATCCTATATGCGGATGACTGGCTAGAGGACGTCCAGCGGTGTCTGGAGTTGGCTGAGGTTCCGAGAGCACTATGGGTGGCTTCTGCAGCGAGCCAGTTTTTCGACATTGCATTGACATGGTACCGTACGGATCCGCGTGCGTCGGTTCGAGGTATATCCTGGGAGGACTTCAGGAAACTCTTTAAGGAGAAGTTCTACCCGGATGTAGCCTTGACGGCTCTGGAGGGACAGTTTGTCAGCTTAGTGCAGGGGAGCTCGTCAGTGGACGAGTATGCAGCGGAGTTCTTCCGCCTGAGTAGGTTTGCACCCCGTCTGATTCAGGATGAGGGGTACAAGGCCCGAAAGTTCAGGAGGGGACTCATCCATGCAGTGTGCACTCGCACATCTGGGCGACGAGACGCGACATTTGAGCAGGTCCTGATGGAGGCTCAGATTGCTGAGGAGGACTTCGGCCTCAAGCCGAAGAGGGGCAGCGATGTCTTGGGAGCCAGTTCGAGTGCGGGGCCAGCGAAGCGCCCACATTTCCAGCAGAGGCAGTTCCAGCAGCATCAGCCTCAGTTGCAGATCCAGCAGGCACCGGCGCGTGCCCAGCCGCACCAGGGACAGGGCCGGAGACAGGATGTCCAGTGTACCTTCTGCAAGAAGATGGGGCATATCCGGGAGGTTTGCAGGATGAGGCTGGGAGTCTGTTTATTCTGTGGAGCTCCAGACCACCGGGTGAGGGACTGTGCTGTCCGTGCAGCTAGCCAGACAGACCAGGGCAGAGTTCAGCAGGCTAGAGGAGGCCAGCAGGGGCATGCTTTCACCATGGCAGTTGAGCCCACCCAGACAGTAGCAGAGCAGAGTGCAGGTTTCGATCTTTCGATCTTCTTTCCGCATTTGCTTCCTTATTACTGTTTGAATTCCGATTCCATCTGTTCCTTGTCTGTTTGATAAAAGTTGTTCTTGTGGTGTGATTTTTTTGAGATAAGTCGTATGGGCTAGGTCGCCTCGATTATGAGATTTTAGAATCCTCTAGGGTCATGCTAGCAGGCATGGTGAGGACATATAGTCGGATTATGGTCATATTTCTCGGGTATGGGAATTTAAGGTTTTCGCTGCCAAGCATGCGGCAATGCGAAAATTTTAAATACCATGATTCTAGAGGTATGTACCATAGTTGAGGACTCTGTGATTATCGTAGCCTTGCTCACTGGCATGACAGAGATTCTGAGTATCATGATTATTGGACAGACGCGTACGATTATCAAATTGCAAAATTTTTTTTTGTGTTTTGTGTTGCTTCGTTTTAAGTTTTTAAATGATTCTTTTAAGGTGGATAGACTTATATTATGAGTATTTTAAAATTTATAAATTTAGACATTTAGTTCTTGCTTTGATTTTTGAGATTTTAATCAAAAAAAAAATTTTTTGCCATGACTTGTGAATTTAAGATTTTACTATTGTTGGTTTTAATTTCGAGGACGAAATTTTTTTTAAGGTGGATAGATTTGTCACCCCCAGTTTTCACAAACAGGGGTATTTTGGTAATTTTCCACTTTAAAAATTATTTTAAAATTATTTATTTATTATTTGTATTATTTTGGGGTTATTTGAATCGGGTTCGAATTTCAATTCGTTTCGACTTGTTTTGACTTGTTTCGAGGACCCGGGGTATTTTGACCTTAGCGAGCCCACACACTAGCTAACCATGGCCCACATGTTAGATATTTTGGTTAGAGACTAGACCATTATTTTAGTTATTTATTAGTTAGAGATTAGTGGTTTCGGTTTGACTAAACTACCCCCGGTTTAACCATTTCTCATTTTTGGACCATTTAATTAATTGGAGGGCAAACTTGTAATTAATCAAATGGGACAAAGAGCATGGTGTGGCCGGCCATAGTGGGAGGATAGGGTGGAGAGAGAAACACTTTATCATTTCAAACCAATCCACATTTTCTTCTTCTTCTCCAAAGGCTCCATTTTCTTTTGAAGCTCCATTGATTTCTAGCTCTCAAACCAAGGTGAATCCTTCTCCCAAACCTATTCTTTTCTCATGTAGATCATGTAGGAACCCCCCATGATGATTCTTAGGGTGTGTCCACCATTAGAAACTATTTTTGTGTCCTTTAGACATTTTTAGGAGTGTCCACTTGTAGGCTTGTGTCCTATTAGGAAAAAGCCCCCTTTTTGATCCAAGAATGATGTTAAAATATTGCTATTGTGTGTTTTTCTATTTATTCTCAGATTTTGATGTTGTAGAGATGATTCATGAGAGTATCTTAATGTATCATATTATTTCTATGTGTTTTGGTGGATATATAGTTATATATATATCATTCTATATATATATATATATATATATATATATATATGTATATATATATATATATATATATATATATAAATGGTGATAAATTTGTGTGATGTTGTGATGGAAGAAGGGAATAATGGGGGCTGTGATTTCGGCCAGGTTGGGGCTGAAATCTGAATGGTTTTTGTTGGGTTGAGTTTTGGGAGTTTATGGTATTGAACTAGTAGTTTTATGCACCTATATATATATATATTGATATATATATATATGGTTATATAGGGGGTATAATTATATGGTTAAAAAGGTGTTGTGGTGATGTTTAGAGGGGGGGAGAACACAATCTCAGATTTATGTTCAGATTTGTGGGGGTTTTTGGTTGGGAGTTCAATCCCATTTATGCATACAACTAGTGTTAGATATGTTGTTATATATACATGTAGTTATATACATATTGGTATATATATGTGGGTTGATTGTGTGGGATTATATATATATTTATGGTGGTTGTTGTGTGATGTTGAGAGAGGCTTGGGGGTTGTCCAAAAACAGTCCATATTAGTTAGTTGTGTGTGTGTGTAGTTGTGAGGAGTAATTGTGAGTTGTGTGTGTGAGAACCTATTAGTGAGTGTCTATAGTTAGCCTATGTGCAAACTAATAGAAAATCTATTAGGAGACTTGTAGAGAGGTCTATGTGAGGGTGAGGTGTTGTATGTGAGTGTTGTGTATGAGTGTGGGTGAGTGTGGTAGATAGAAGGGTAAATTCATGGAGTAGAAATAGGAAGAAGGGGTAAATGCTAGTTTTTGCCTAGAAGTGGGATATTGTGTTAGAAGCCTAAGATAGTGTTAGAACTTGATCCCCGTGGTTGGTAATGATCAAATATGGTACTCTAAGACTAGTTTTGACGTCGGTTGACCGTTTTGACCAAAAGTCAACAAAAGTCAACCGAAGGTCAAACTTAGCCTTAAGGCGGCCCGATTTGACCGAAACCAACCGAGACTTGACCAGTTGACTGAAAGTCAACAGTTGGTCAACATTAGACTTGTTTGACCTAGAGTTGACCTAGAGTTGACCATAGTTGACCATAGTTGACCAGGGTTGACCAGAGTTGACTTTTTGACCAAAGTCAACTGTAAGTCAACCGTTGATCCCGATTGACCTAGTTTGACTTGGAATGACTTCCAGTGACCTAGTATGACCTAGTATGAACCAGTATGGCCTAGTGTGACTCAGTTAGACCTAGATTGACCTAGTTTGACTTAGACTTGCATTCATGGCTTGTATTAGTTTCCTTTTTCAGTATTTAGTCCTGTTTGACTTATAGTATCTTATCTTAGGTCTGTGATCGCTCTGAGCGTCTGTTCACCCTATCAGCTCAGGACCACAGGCGAGTACATTCACTGATAGTTTCCATTGTCTTGATATCTACTATATCCGATTCAGTTGTAGTGTTATACTTGATTCCTGACACGGCAGTACACGGACTAGTATATGTTGGATCATGACATGGGATGTTGTTCCTAGAGTTTCATGGTATATTGATACATGTCCTGTCTTATTTCAGTGTATTGGTATAGACACCGATTTCAAAAGGGGACTTGCTACCCTCTTATGGAATCCCGTGTCATAACGTGTCATGTCCAGATCCATTGTACTATTCGGGGATGGGGGAGTTATTAGTGGTTGTGTGATCATTTCCCACATGGTTTTATGGTACTCATGGTTCTATTGTACTCATGGTTAATAGCTATACCCTCACCTCACGACGGGTAAAGCCGGATCCCACGGTTCATGGCTTTCCATGGTGACCGGCCTTATCGTTTCATCATGGTTCATAGTCGGTCAGATGGAAAGTCTTCCCAAGCCGATCACATGACGCACTAATAATTCAAGGCACCTTTTACATTTTTATCTTAGGGGACTAGGTTCTGTTCGGAAGAAGGGTTACAACCCCGGTCCTTGTTTGGTTTAAGGGTTGTAACTCGGCTTCCGAATAGTTCCCAAGTCATCCTATATGTACATATACACTATCGTCCTTTACAGTACTCACATCATGATATACATTTCCAGTTTTCAGCCTTACTTACTGTACTTTCACCATGCTACGATTCATTCTCTTATGCTCTATCTGTCTCTTATACTGTACCTTGGTTATGGGACTAGGTTCTGTTCGGAAGAAGGGTTACAACCCCGGTCCTTGTTTGGTTTAAGGGTTGTAACTCGACTTTCGAATGGTTCCCAAGTCGCCTTTACTCTTTGTCTTGTATTTCATTATTACTGTTTCTTATAGTATTTCTCAATTCACATGGAACTGCTGTTGGTGTTTTGTACTTGCTCATTTTCCTGACAGGATACGTTGACAAATTTTACAGATGACTTAGAGGATGACTGCCCCACTTATTACGGGGCAGAGACCGAGGAGCATGACTTAGATAGAGGCTTATTAGTAGAGCCTCTTGACTTTGCCCATCCTGAGTAGATTAGCTAGTAGGTTTGCCTGGCCTGCGAGCCAGCTGTTTACATTTCAGTTGTAGTACTTATATATTATTCTGAGACTTGGACTTGTGTTAGCTGTGTTTTGTGATTACTTTCTGGACTCGTTTCCTGCTTATTTATATCATATCTTTTTCCATGCTTTCTACCTTAGTTTGCTTATGTGATTGAGGCAGTATTGCCCTATTTCCTCCGTTCGGAGTGTATATACTGCACAGGTACATTTATCTGTTTAGACGTAGCATTTTACAGACCCTATATACAGCGTTCTACCGCCGATTCTGCGGCGTAGGCTGGACGTAACCGCTTCTCGTGCTCCTAATCAGGGTGCGGGTCGTGACAGATGTCCCGTTTGAGACTGAAAGTACGTCAAATAACGGCGTGGAGAATCCTTTCCGTCGTATGGCATCAATGTTTTTGGTTTATACTTGGGAGGATAGACTACTTTGTACCATTCGAGGGGGTATGGTTGTGGGATCCCCATCTTCTGGCACTCCTCCTGTATGTTCTTTGACTCGAAGAGCTCACGCAAGTCCCTGATCATCTAAACCACGTCTTCCGTGGAGCTGGGAGTCGGAGAAGGTGGTACAGTCTAGAGTTGTACATTTGAAGGTTCTGACACTCGCGGTGCTTCGTGGCAATCGGTATTCAAGGATGCCCGTTGAAGGGGCACACTTGATTTCCCGTTGACTCCTGGGTCAGGATTAGTGGAAGGTACCCTGGCCAAAGCTGATCGTATCTCAAACACTACTTGAGTCAGTGTTTGCATGGAGGCAGAGAGGGTTTTGAGTCCCCCCTCTAAAGTATCCATGCGCTGAACGAGGTCTACTGGTGGAGCATCTAACTCCGTATCACCACCTCCCATCATGTATACTGTCATGACGTGACTGGAAGTGGATGGATCGGTTGAAGCTTCGCTTTCAGCCTCGCTCTCTTGTGGAAGAGGAACTTCTCCTGGAGCTTCATCCTGGCTACCCCCAGCTGTGCTCTGGAGGATATCTTCGTCTTCGGGATGAAGATCAACAAGGGCTTGACTACCCACAGCTATGTTCTGGAGGATAGCTTCATCTTCGGGATGAAGATCAACAAGGGCTTGACTACCCCCAGCTACCTCCGATATCTTCTTTCTCCCCCGGGTGCCTTCAAACACTCCTGAGGATAGGACAGTCGTCTTGGTTTTCCTCGGCTGGCTCTTAGATGAGGACAAGGTCGAGGAGTTGTCAGTCACCTTTCGGATTGACGAGGAGTTAGAGATTACGTTGCAAGAAGAAACCTTTAGTTTTGGCTCCTCTCCAATCGATACCTTCTTCCCGAGGCGACGTTGGAGGGGTATTGATGATTGCAGTCGCTGGAACACAGACTGCCTTTATGGTGGGATTGCTGTCTTGCAACAACAGTTGATGGTAAATACGATACAGGTGTGTCCTGTAAGGGGTGCATTATGCTTGTCAGTCGACTCTCCTGATCGGCGTTTGTGAATGATCACATTACGCATATCGTTAGAGGAGAGTGCCACCTTTACACCACCATTAGGCACATGGCAAGGCCAAGCGCCGGGGTGGTCAAGTGAATATTGCACCCCCTGATCCGGCGTAAAAGATGCGCCCAGATTAATAGTGGGGGAGCAACATTTAGAGTGGCTTGAACCAGCCTTAGACGCACAACCAATTTAGGCGTGGGGGTTCAAGACCACAGAGTTTGCCTCGAACGGCTTGGTTGAAAGCGCAGCGGATGCGCCCAAGCGGAACGAGGTCTTTGAAGGTCGGTTCATTTCTAGAGCAGAAGCACCCAAGTCAACTTTGTACAGCTTACCATCAGCAGCGCGCATGATTGTGAGCGCATGCTTCTGGTTTGCCGTTGGCATAGCACGTTTGAGGCGCATGGCCCGTGCTGCCTTGGACTTCTTCGTACCTGCCTGCTGGGGTACATAGTACTCAGAGTCCAAATTTTCCTTACCACGACAGCGAGTGAGTCTGTCAATGACAGAAGACTTCTGCGGCACATCAGAGTTAATCCGCAGGGCATTAGATGCGCCCCTACTCCGTCGACGCATCTTTCTTGCCTGAGAAGGAGATGGTTGGTGAATGTAGTCAGCCCTATATTTCCTCGAGAGACGTGCTGTACCCGCAGGCGCATCCTGGCTGCTGAGTACGTTAGCGGAAAGGATAGGCTGCATCGGCACATTTCCTTCGGTGATGGTGCCAGGGGCCTCGACCTTGCGCACCCAGACTTGGCGAGTCATCTTCGGCTTTGGTAGCCGCTTCGAATGACTTGCGCTGCCTTCAGAGATGAACTCCTCATACGCCTATTGATTGTGGCGTACGACCAGTATCTTATGGGAGGAGCCCACCTTCAAGTCGTCAGATTGCGACACAGCTTTCTCAGCGAAGGAGAAAGAGGTCCCCAGCAGAGTCGCCAGCTTGTTTGCCATTAAAATCTTTGATTGCAATTTAAATTACAAACAGAACAGTATTACAATGTAGGACTTCAATGTAGTACTAGGAGTATAGTTTTGTTTTTATCTGGGTCTTGTGTCGATGGAGCGAGTGGTAATATGTTGACTCCGTTGACGATCTGACGACAGTTTTCAGTTCTCCGAAGGCCTGAATTGCTCTGGATGTCGGAGCTTGCGTAGTGGAAGAAGACGTTGAGTGTCTCTTCCGATCTCTGTGGGTGGTAACTCTGATGCTCTGGCTATGTCTGTCTTTGACTGTGCGTCTTTGTATGTTTGTGTGTCGAAGAAGAAAATGATCCCTCTATTTATAAGCAGGTTGGGCTGCTCATGTACGTATATGTAGGATGCGCCTGTACGTGGAAACGCCACGTGGTTGGAGCTGCGGACGGCGCATGGATGATGTGCCATGACTTGTGGGTTGAATCCTTCATGCTGTATTTGTGGGTTGGCACGTAGCAGTGGAGAGGATCTTTCGGTTGCTGAAATCTTGGGTGGTTAGCACCCCTTCATAAGTTGAACTGAGTCAAAGGATACGTGGCGTACGTCCATGGCTCAAAGATCTCAGATTTGCTGAAGAGTGATCTGACAGGATGCGCCTGGGATTGGACGCATGAGAAGACTTTGGCTCGTAACCTTCAGGAGTCACGAACCGGTCTGGGCGTACGGCTTTTGAGGTGCATACGAGTCTTCGGGCGCATGACTACGGAGGCGCATGCGAATGACCGATCGGCCATGTGGCTTGTAACTGCCAGAGGAGTAATAATGACACTGATGTCAGCGGCACTTTGTTTTCTGTAAAAGCTGTTGCTGCTCTGTCATCGAGGTATGGCTGCTGTCGTGTCAGACTTCAACATTTAATGTTCTTGACGGGTGATGGGCCTTTGAGTGGGTACATTGATCTGTGTTCCACTAGGTGCATGGGGACGCATGGGGCGCATCATTATGAGGCGCTTGGTGCTGATGGGCGTGTATATATGATGTACGGTCGGACCGGCGCATCTGTTTGCATGACGTATCTTCATTGGTCCAACTGTTGAGTTTTTCGAGTGCTTTAAATAGCTGTTTGGACTTGGCTGAATTCGAAGAGGCAAATTCATCATCGTAAATGCAAGTTCATTGCACTAACTTCAGGAAGGTTGCCACTGGTCGCATGGGTTTGATTTGCCTGGCCTATAAATAGCAACAATTTGAGAGTTTTGTTGTCTCTCCCTTGACT
This sequence comes from Iris pallida, assembly GCA_029216955.1. NCBI lineage: Eukaryota > Viridiplantae > Streptophyta > Magnoliopsida > Asparagales > Iridaceae > Iris > Iris pallida. The sequence goes on along the minus strand of JANAVB010042419.1, from coordinate 9,541,323 downwards.
TCTCGACGAAGATGAATTCCTTTGCCCGAGTACATTTCGTTGCTAAGACGCTCCCTGGGGTGAAGATGTGTCGAGTCGTCTTCGTATGCACTCGTGAAGGTGACTATTACATCCAAAAGTCGGGATCGTGGGCTCCCGACGCAGGCCGAAGGTGCCTGTTGCATCCAAAGATCGGGATGCTCGAGTCCCGTCTCCGTTATGTCAAAAGAGCTGCAGATTGGAATTGTGGTGCCCTCATCTTCTTTGGGCTTTCGATAGCTCTTCCTCCTGCTAGAGTGGGGTTGATCGCCCGCTCTTGTTATGCTCAAAGTTGCTCCTTTAGCCGAAGCACTTGATCGGGTCGAAGTAGAGCGCGTATGCTGAGTGATGCGCCTAACTGAGACGCTGAAAGAGACGCGCCTGGCAGAGATGCTAAAACAGACGCGTCTGACTGATGATGCACCTGGCATAGGGCACATGGCAGTTTACTGTGCTTGGCAGTTTACTGTGCTTGGCTGAAGTCTTAGGATCTTCCTTTTTGTAGAACTTATCTTTTGTAAAGCCTTTTTTTAGACATGTAATAGACTTTTATATGAAATAAAAATCTTCTTTTGATGTATATACTTTTGCTGTTCTTTGCTGTGCCGAGTACTTCGTTTAAGCTTTCTGGCGCATGTAGTGTTAAGCGCATAGGAATTCTGGCCTGTAGATGCGTCTGAAATTCCATGCTTCTGCAAACCACAGGGGGTGTCTATTTAGGCACTCGATCCAAAAAGAATCTTCCGGCACCCGGGGGTGCACCTTCGGCTTCCTTGATAGTAGATGAAGCTGGGGGTAGCAGTCCCCTCAATGTATGCGACAACCCGGTGTACCAATAGCACATATAGGGGGTAAAGGTCCCCCAGAACTATGCAACAGACTCAGATTTCCCTGAAGATCACCACCCTTACCAAGATAATGCGGCTTCCTGCACAGGGGGCAGCACCCCTTCCGAGTCTGAGGAGAAAGACATTCCAACATTCCCCGATGATTTCTCGGCACGGGGGTATGACACGGAGAGCACCTCTGCTATAATCCCTTCCACCTCTACCCACGTAAGGACAGTCTTTATGGCTGACGATGATCATGAAGCACCTTCTGACCAACAACAGCTAGAAGTACTGGAAGCCATGCTCCTGTCCTTGGTCAAGTCCGTGGACGAGATCAAAGCCGCCTTGCCAACTCAACCAGCGAGGACGCTCGGGCAAACAAGCTTAGGACCCGCAGTCAACGCGGACTCCAACACGACTGCCCCTTCTTTGGGTGATGATCCCTTAGGAGCATCCGTTCCCTCAGCTGCAGACGAAGCCAAGGAGGCAATGAGGGAAGTCCAGGAGCTTCGAACAATATTCAATGCTCGAGACTCCTCTCGGGATCTCAAAATATGGCAGCCATATCCTATTGCATGGAGAGATGTGCCTTTTCTACCAAGGTACAAGCCATTCTATATCAATTCGTATGATGGAAAGACCTCTGCTAGTCGGTACATGACTTACTTTGAAGTCACAACTGACCGCTTGCCGCATAGCGACGCCATCCTTACGCGATTATTCATTGGAGCATTGGAGGGGATCGTGTTCGACTGGTACTGCAACCTTCCCGACAATTGCATCAATTTTTTTGACGGCTTCAAGCACATGTTCCTGGAAAGATTCTTTGAAGTGGGGCATGATGTAATGATGTCGTCTCTCATGGACGTCGTTCAGGGAGAAAGGTAGATAACAATGAACTATATCGAGCGGTTCCGCCAAACCGCAATGAGATTGCCCCAAGGCAATCCGGAGAGCTCCTTGATTAAAATCTGCCAAAAGAAGTTGCTCCCTGCAATTAGCATCTGGATGGGTGACGATCTATTCCGGGATTGGACGACCTTCATCAAAAGTGCTACCAACGCAGAGGCATAATTAAAGAAGGCTCGCCAGCTGGAATTATACATCCCAGACAGAGAAGATAGAGCAGACATCCTGTTTCTACCTCCAGTAACGACAATAGTGGCGCCACCACTAACCGGGACAATAAAGGCAAACAGGCCATGGTCACTGATGCGACTCCGAAGCCCGAACAAAAATAGACGGAAGGTCCGTTGCCCAAGGTTAATTACTCATTTGAAGATAGTCATGTCAAACCTATCTTCGATATGCTCTTGCAAGGGGGTAGGATCCAGCTCCCCCCACCAAGGCGCAAACCCCGAGCAACAAAAATGGAGGACCCAAAGTATTGTAACTTCCACCGCTATGTCCACCATGCCACTCATGATTGCTTCCAATTGAAGTGGTACATTCAGAGTCTTATCGAATCCAAAGCTCTGTCAATAGACTTTGAAGAGGTTACCGTGGCGGTAAATATGGTGTCTATTCAGTTCGACGATTTCCCTCCAAAAACCACTCCAGACGGGGCGATACCTGTCCCTTGGGCAAAGATGGAGGTTACTAATCTTCCACCCGTCCGGAGCCAGACATCTAGATTGGTACCCCTCACCATATCGCGAGGAAAGATCATGTGGGTGCATCCAGACTTGGTGTCCGAAGTTACCTAGGAGGTGTCATCTCTTAGCAGCAAGAAAAAGGGCAGGAAGTCTAGAGCCTGCCACACAATTTCAGCCGAAGCTGAAGAAGCTGCAGCGTTGTTACCCGGTCTGGAGCACAAGTCCAGCCTGCATAGGATAGTTCAGCCGAAGATCCTCAGCCGGCAACATTGCCTCCCTCTGATGTTCCAAGGCCATTTTAGCCTCCACTGGCGGATAAGTCCAAGACAAAGAAAACCTGCTTCGACAGGCCACCCCTCAATGATGTACCTCAGGGACTGGAGAGACCTTACAACTTCGACATATTAGCACAATTGGCTAATACGCCAGCAAAGTTGTTGTTATATGAGCTCCTAAGGCTCTCCAAGGATCTTCGTGTCATATTAAGCGAAGCACTCCAAAATGTTGACGCCTACTTAGCTCAGGTCAAGCCTCCAGGGGAAGACCCGCAAGCAGATCTACAGGACAACGATAACACAGATGCAATGCCCAACATCATATTTACTCCACAGGACATGTTGATCAAGACCAATTTGCATGATCGCTCCTTATACTACACTGGATACATAGGCGACATCAAAGTGGATCGGATGCAAATCGACCCAGGCTCGTCAATAAGCATCATCCCGAAAAGCTTGCTCCAACTTCTTGGCATCCCTATGCACCAGCTAGCAGTGACCAACACTGCCATCAACGGTTTTAACTCGGGAAGGAGCTATCCCCTAGGGTAGATCCGGTTGAAGTGCCAGATTGGTGACCTGAAGTCGGAAGTTACCTGCTACGTCATAGATGCTGACACTTCCTACAACATCCTCTTGGGACGTCCATGGATACATGACTATATGATCATGCCATCCACTCTTCACCAGTGTTTCAAGTATGTCAGTAAGCACGCTTCCGTGAAAACTGAATTTGCCGACATCGATCCCTTCAAGGGGGTTGAATCTTATTACTCTTCAGAGGCTTGCCTATATGACGAATCCAGAAAACATATAACTGACGAACTGGAAGCCATCACAGGGCCAGAAGAACCCTTGAGAATTCGTCTCCAAGCCCGCAAACCGGGCAAGGCCGCACCCTCGTCGCAACTTTGCATAAAGAGGTACTCGGTTCTCCTGTCTCACCTACGCAGTTGGAACCAATGGTCATCCATCTCCCGAGATCCAGCCAGGAACCAAAACCGGTCATAGGGCCAATGGTGATCCGACTGCCAAAATCCAATCGAAGGCAACAGGAAGATGCGGGGCCCTCTGTAACACCGATGGTAATCTGACTACCAAAATTCACTCAAAGGCGACCGGAAGATGCAAAGGCCCATGTTGAGCCAATTGTCATCCGTCTTCCCAAGACGAACCATCAGCCAAGTGTCGATCCAACACTCCCAGGCAAGTCAATACCTCAAACTGAACCCTTAGTGGTCAAGTTGCCCAAGACAGTATCCCGACCTCTAAGCTCGCAGGGGGTAGCCAAAGAGGACGAAGAACTCGCCAAATACTTGGTTACTCAGGTGGATAGCCCCTCTCCTGATGATGTAATCCATGTCAACAAAATTCCTTATTTCATCAATAAGAGGCTGCCATTAGACTACTCTGAGTATGATAAGCCTAATCTAACCTATATCGTACAGGACTGTCTAGACATTAGCCTGTATACACGGGTGACAACCGTCCATACCCCAAATCGACTTGCTCCTATAAAAGACGCTTACTTTCTGGTCCCAGACAGAAGAGGATGGGATCACACGATCATCTTTGGCCGAAAAGAAGGTCCTCAATTTTTACGCCACAACAGTCCAATCTCGGACCCGACGCTGGAAGTTACTACTCTACCTGTATAGTCCTCAAGCCAAGTACTTTATACAAAAGTAGGGTATGACATGGAGGCTACCCCGGGTCTAAATCATGGCAGTGGTCGATGATTGCCTCTACAGCCACCAGCACCGGCAGGAAAACCTCAGGATCATTATCACAAATCCAGACGCGGCCTCGGATATGTTACTACACCAATAGCACCCGCAAGCTCTGATGAAGAATGCGAGTGGCACTCTCATTCGTTCGAGTCATCCATTTACGACTCCAATAGCAGTATTAGAGATATATTTAGACAGACATTATCTGTCAATATGACATCCGCTGATATCGAAGATGAAGACGAAGACCAACTTGAACCACTTGAGTTGGAGCCGTGGGTCCAGCAACTAGATGCACAATAGGAGAAATGCTTTGAACTTCGGGATCCTCCTACTGAAGATGAGGTTATGCAAGTTAACCTCGGCGATGAATCCTCTCGAAAGCCAATCTTCGTCAATAAAAGTCTGACAGACGACGAGCGGGAGTCGTTGTTACAACTCGTCAGAGAATACATCAACGTCTTTGTCTGGAGCTATGAAGATATGCCAGGGCTAAACCCCGAGATTGCACTTCATAAGCTCAACATTTATCCAGACGCAAAACCAGTCAAACAACAGTAGCAGCAGTTTCGTCCGGACATCATGAACTCTATTGAAGCAGAAGTAAACAAGCGCATAGCTAGCGGTTTCATCCGTGAAGAGCAGCACCCAGACTGGATAGCCAACGTAATATCGGTCATCAAGAAGAACGAAAAGATACAAATTTGTATCAATTTCTGCAATCTGAATGCAGCATGTCCTAAGGATGAATTCCCTCTTCCGATCACTGACATAATGATCGACAATACGTGTGGCTTCGAGCGCATGTCCTTTATGGATGACTTTTCAGGATACAATCAAATCAAGATGTCTCCTGATAATGAGAAGCATACATTATTCCGAACGTCGATCGGTGTATATTGTTATACGGTCATGCCCTTTGGCCTGAAGAACGTCGGAGCTACATATCAATGGGCTATGAGTGTCATCTTCAGAGATCTTTGTGCAAGACGGTGGAGTGCTACGTTGACGACATACCGTCAAGAGCCGCTCCAAAAATGATCACTTACATGATTTGAGAACAGTATTAGACCTCATATGGGCACATAATCTGAAGATGAATCATACCAAGTCTTTCCTGGGGGTGTCCAGCGGAAAGTTCTTGGGCTTTGTCATTACTTCTGGGGCATTCACATAGATCTCGACAAAACAAAAGCAATCCTGGAGATGAATCCACCAAAGAACCTCCGCGAACTCCACGGTCTTCAGGAAAGACTAGCCTATATCAGGAGGTTTATATCTAACCTCTCAGGGCGATGTCAACCCTTCACTCAACTCATGAGGAATGGTGTCTCGTTTGTATGGAACGAAGAATGTCAGCGTACCTTCAATGATATTAAGGAGTACCTGATAAATCTGCCAGTTCTGGTAGCCCCGGTCGCCGAAAAGCCCTTTCTGCTCTACGTACGAGCGATAGAACACTCCCTCGGTGCTCTGCTAGCACAGAATAATGACGCAGGACATGAACAAGACATTTACTATCTCAGCCGAAGGATGGTAAGACCGAAACATAGGTACACCGCCGTAGAGAAGGAGTGCCTTGCCCTAGTATTCGCCATTCAGAAAATATGACACTATGTGACAGGGTAGACCATCCATGTTGTTTTACGAGTTAATCATCTCGGGGTTCTCATGACCAAGCTAGGCGCACTCAGTTCTCGTCTAGCCACCTGGGCGATACCATTATCCCCATATGACATGGTTTTTGTTCCGTAGAAGGCTATCAAACGTCAAGCCCTGGCTGACTTCTTAGCAGCCCATCCAGGCTCAAAAATAGCAAAAATTTATGAAGAAATTCCCGATGAAGTTGTCGCCTCGAATATGACTTCGTACGACGCTATTTGGCGAATGTGCTTTGACAGTGCTTCAAGAACGGGGCCACAAGGTGATATCGTCGCTGGAGTCGGGGTGGTATTAATTTCTCCCTCGGGGCTAGTAGTCAACCGGGCATATTCTCTTATAGAACCATGTTCGAACAACGTAGCCGAATATAACGCTCTAGTCATTGGGCTCCAACTCATAAAAGAAATGGAGATCAGGTACCTGGAAGCATATGTTGACTCGCAGTTGGTTGTTAACTAGATCCGAGGTTCATACGAGGTTCGCAACGAGGACCTGATTCCCTATTATCAGACAGCAATTGCCATCATTACAACCTTGGAGGGGTTCTTTATAGAGCACGTTCCTAGGCTCCAAAATATCGGAGCCGATACCCTAGCAGGTCTCGCCGCTTCCTTGGCGCTTCCAAATAACACTCATTATCTAGTCGACATATTAGGCCATGAGCTGGTCTTCCCCAGGAACAATCTTCAATTGGGTATGAGCTACTCCACCCAGATAACCAACGACACACAAGACTGGAGACGCCCGCTCATCGACTTTACAATCTATAGAATTCTGCCAAAGATTGTGAATCGAAGCAACTTCAATCAGAAGATGCTCCCTCAGATTCTTCTACGATATGGAGACGAAAATATTATACTGACGATCCTATGATGGGCTACTATTAAGATGTTTGTCAAATGTAGAAGCCAAACAAGCCCTACGTGAAGCTCATGACGGTACTTGTGGGGCTCACCAACCTGGCCTGAAATTGCAAGATCGTCTTCGCCTGATGGGTTATTACTGGCCCACAATGGTTGCAGATGCAGTTGATTATGCAAAGAAGTGCAAGGCTTGCCAGATCCATACAGATTTCATACATCTGCCATCTGAATTCTTGCATCCGACAGTAGCCTCTTGGCCATTCGAAGCATGGGGAATGGACATCATTGGGCCCATCACCCCGTCGTCGTCTAGAGGGCATCGATTCATACTTGCAATCATCGATTACTTCTCCAAATGGGCGAAAGCTGTTCTTTTGGCAGAGGTTAAGACATCGAACGTGATTAGCTTCATAAAACATCATATCATCTACCATTTTGGACTGTCCCAGATGATTATTCACGACAATGGTCCGTAGTTCGCAAGCCATGCTTTCTATCTATTTTGTGACAAAAATCTGATTCAGAACATGGCCTCGACAGCATATAACCCATCGACCAATGGTCTAGCTGAAGCTTTCAACAAAACCGTAATCAAGCTCCTCAAAACGTTTGTGTCTGCAAACAAACGCGACTGAAATGAAAAGCTTGGCGAGTGCTTATGGGCGTATCGTACGACAATTTGGACGGCTACAGGAAATACACCGTTCTTCTTGGTTTACAGGAGCGAGGCAGTCCTCCCATTGGAGACTCAGATCCCCTCACTTCGAGTGGCCCTTACTTACCGGTTAACATCGGACGATAACTACCACCGACGACTACATGAGTTGGAAGCATTAGATGTGAAGCGCTTACAAGCTCAACAAAACATAGAGCTCTACCAAACGCGTATCTCTCGGGCTTTCAACAAGAAAGTCAAACAGAGGATATTCCAAGTCGGCGATCTTGTCTTGGCCATTCACAGACCAATGGTCATGACTCACAAGACCTCCGACAAATTTTTGCCTAAATGGGAGGGACCGTTCATCATCGAGATCGTGTTCTCCAATGGCAAGTACCGTCTCGCAAAACAAAATGGAGACTTGCTCATGATGTCCATTAACGGTAAGTTTCTCAAGAAATACTTTGTCTAAATGACACCTTCCAACTATCTCTCAGATTGTGAGTTATATACCCTCTGGTATCGCTGAACTTACACTCTGACTTCAAATCTCCCAGATTGTTGAGTTATGTACCCTCAGGTACCACTAAACTTACTCTCTGACTACTCCGAATGAATTCATATCTCATCTCTTGGTCATATCTATGAACTTCCTGGCCATAGCTTTTCTCCACCAAGAATTTGCCTCAAAATCTATTATCCGCACCACCAGTGCGCAGAAGGGTAGTAGGTCCATAAAACTTGTCCTAATCTATTACTCGCACCATCAATGCACAAAAAGGGTAATAGGTCCACAAAATTTCCTAACGGAAAAACAACCACGTCCATATTACCTCTGAGTTATTTTCCCATCCATCACAAACAAATCACCCAATGTATAGAACTTCCACGTTGATAGCACCTCTGAGTTGTTCTGTGTACCCCTATTATGCCTACTCCTACCATGTCCTCATTACCTCTGAGTATGAAGGCTCTATTTGACCCATATTTACCATGTTCTCATTACCTTTGAGCAAATATGTTGGTTTCCTCTCCACTTATTATCAGTACTCACATCGCCAGTACACAAAAAGGGCAATAAGTCCATGAAAGTTATCCTAATCTATTACTCGCACCATCGGTGCACCAAAGAGTAGTAGGCCCACAAAATATCAGTTAAATCTATTTGCTCACATTTCTAGATGCACAAATAGGCAATAGGTCCACAAATATCCCCCAGTGGGATATTCTTCATCTAACACAAATATTGTATTAGGCCCTTTATTACAAGCACCAAAAAATACCATAAATAAAGAATGGAGTGAACATACTCTGCTTATTTAAGATCAGTTACATTCATAGGATTACATCGACAGCAGAAAACAAATAAAGGAAAATATGGCAATACATAGTTTGGTTTGACAGCACTTCATCTTCAAGCAGTTTCGTAGCCCTCGAAGGAAGTCATGTTTTACTGCTGAGAAGCAAACAACGCTGTTGAATTCCCAAGGAGCTGCCGGAAGGAGGAAAAATATAGCATGTTATCCTTCCCTCCGTATTGCGGATGCCTTAGCCCCACTCTCCCGAAGAACCATACCTTCAAAACATCATCCCTGATGATGGTTTCACTTACTTGGAGAGCCGTGAAGGCAGGACGTTCATAACGATGCCTGACCACTGTCCAACTCTCCGAGGTATAAAGGCCCTTCCTACCACCTGGGGAAAACTCTTCCGAAGCATGAAGAGTCCTGAGTTGTTTGATAGGTATACCAAAAAGGCGTAAGGAAACTCTTCCGAAGCATGGGGAGTTTTGAGCTGTCTGATGTAGGTGCCAGAATGTTGTATTTTTACTCCATCGCCGACACCGGTCCTGGAGAAGTTTGCTAGCCAGATCCCTACAAAACATGAAAAAAAGGGGACTTAGCACCAAAAATAAAACAAAGAACTCTGTTATGCGGCCTAGCCAGTTATACGGCCCAGCCAAAACAGAACTCATGTGGCCCAATACTCGTTCGAATCAGTCACGAGGCAATCATGCGGCCCGATCATACAGTATTCATGCAGCCCGATCATAAAGTGCTCATGCGGCACATATACGGCTCAGTCCATGCGGCCCTATCATACAGAACACATGTGGTCCAGATGAGATAGGGCATCCATCGACCAGGCTTAAAACAGAAGCAGTATATGACAGACTCGCGCATAAAAATACGCACTATGGTCATTCAAAATTTCAATCTTTATTTGTTCACCATCCTTACTCTAGAGAGGGGGTTACATGTCGGGATGAATGGAAAGAGCGTCTGTCGCCCTCGACGGAGAAGCAAGTCTCTTCCTTTTGGTCGCCGCAATAGTCGACCTGAAAGCTTTTGGAGCCATAGCAGAAAGTACGATGAAGTCGAAGAAGAAGAAGGTGAAAAAGAAAAAACTCTCTCTTTCTGAATGACTCCTATTTATAGAGTTGCTGAAAAGAGTCTCTTCGATTCCCGAGATCATTTAAGATAAAGACGATGTTTGGGGACTTTATCCCCAATAACTTTCGAGCGCCTCTTCGATTCTCGAGATCATTAAAGATGATATTGACGTTTGAGGACTTTATCCCTAGTAACCGTCGGCTTTATCTCGAAAAAAGAGAGCCACAACCGAATCAAGGAAATTAAATACAGCAGTGACAGCTGGCAGGCTCTCTGCGGCTCGAAGTGTCCCTGCGGCTCAAGATCTCTCTGCAGTTCAAAAAATTTCCTGCGACTTGAAGACTCCCTGCGGCTTGACATATTTTCATGCTTCTTATTCAAAGTATTCCAAATTTGTAATTTGAAAACTTTAAGGGGGTCTTATAGAAGCATAAAAAATATGGGGTTCATGCGGATTACAAAATTGTTGCATAGGTACTTTAGGCCAAACAGGTCCGCATAAAGGAAAGCTGCATGACTGATTCAATGCCTTATGCGGCCCTTCGACAACCAGACAGAAGAAAGATATGTGGTCAAGAGGAGTAGTTTGCCTGATAAAGCTGACAAGTCTTGTCAAAACTGAAAAAAAAAATGACAGCTCTGATACTTCGGCAAAAGGATAAGACGTGAGACGTCACCCAAAAGCAAGGTTCGTACGCCTTCATGCGGCAAGAAGGAGTGTCACCTAAGCAGCATGAACCTTATGTGGCTCAGATATATGCAGCCCCAAAGTCTGCGAACTTCATGCGGCCAAGAGTAACTGTGATCCAAGCCGCATGAGCTTTTTGCGGCCGAAATACAGAATCTAGGCGGCTTAAATCCTCAAGCTATGTCTGGGCTAAGGAAGTCTGCGACCTAAGCCGCATGAGTCTCATGTGGCCCCACATGGTCGAAAACTGAGAGATCTACGCGGCTAAAAAATTGATCCCTATGGCGGGACACGTGACAATCTGACCAAGTCCTAAAACTACCCAGATTTGCTGCAACAAAATTCCAACAAATTGACAGATGGCAGCCAAAGAGCGGGTCTTCGCGTACCAATCAGCCACGTGGCCGCAGGCCATCTATGCGGCTCCACATACATTCTATTATAAATAGCAGGGTTCCATACCCCTGTAAAAGACTGGCAGCCTTCAAGAAGGTAATTTCTTCAACATCTAAAGACTGCGTCAGATAGTCTACGGAGTAAGGCAGAGTTGATAGCACTTTTCCGCGCCTCCACCGTCACTCTCCAGAATCAAAACTAAACAATTGTACTTAGATTGTTTCCTAGAATTCTTTCTAGGCTTTTCTTTGTACAAGCGAGTTTGCAATCAATTTTAGTATTCTGTAATACATGTCTTTAATTTTTTTATGGCAAACAATAGCGGCCAAAGAGCGGGTCTCCATGTGCTAATTAGCCATGTGGCTACAGGACATCTATGCGGTTCAGCATATATACCACTATAAATAGCAGGGTGCCACACCCCTACAAAAGGCTGGCAACCTTCGAAAACAATTTCTTCAAGAGCTAAGGACTGCGTCAGATAGTTCAAGGAGTAAGGCAGAGTTTATAGCACTTTCCCGAGCCTCTACCGTCACCCCCCAGAATCAAAACTAAATAATTGTACTTAGATTATTTCCTAAGATTTCTTTCTAGGCTTATCTTTGTACAAACGAGTTTGCAATCAATTTCAGTGTTCCTATAATATCTATCTTTGATTTTTTATGGCAAACATATATGGCAGGGGGTGGCGACGAAGAAGAAGTAGACACTTCAGCTCCGGATCTCGTATGGCGCATGAACAACTTGAAATATGGCCTTAAAACCTTTTCCACCATCATACAGTCCTTAACTTAGGTCGTATTCGAGATTTGGAGTACCCTAATAGCCCAGCCGTCAATAAGGCCCCTATATCTGCCAGTCCTGATCCTGGGGCTAATAGAGAATCGAATGAACCACCTCAGCGGGTATCTTCAGGGATAGTCCATCACATTCTGCCCCAAGTATCATCCCCTTCAGGAGCTGAATATCGTACCTTACCTCAATCACCTCCTTCTAACTCTACGGAAGAATTGCTCAAGATGGTTAGGGACTTACGTGCCCGTTTCGAGGCAAGAAACAAACAGGAGGAAAGCCAGAAGCTTAAGATCCGGCAACCCTATCCTCCCGAATGAAACAATGTGGTTTATACTCCAAAGTAAAACCACAATCACTGATACCATTTAATGGAAAGGAGTCCCCCCGTCAATACCTGACCTACTTCTACTCTATGACGGGGCACCTACTGAAAGAGGATGTCCTACCCAGAAGCCTATTTATCGGGGCACTGAAAGGGGTAGCCTATGACTAGTATTGTAGCCACCCCGATAATTTTATCTCTCCTTCGAGGATCTAAAGTGTCTCTTCCTTTTTCGACTTTATGACGATGGAAAGGACATGACCATGTCTTCCCTCATAGAGATAACCCAAAAGGACAAGGAGACAGTTCGATCCTTCATTGAGCACTTTCGACAAGCATATCTGAGGTTATCTTCTGGTATCCCTGAGTCCGTACTAATGGATACCTGTCAGAAGAATATGACGTCGGCTATCAAACTTTGGGTCGACTCTACCCAATATGCAGACTGGACTGCGTTTATTATCGGCACCAAAGCCGCTGAGATAAAAGCTCGCGATGTCTGCCTTCTAGGTGTTAGCTTCCCTTCATTTGAAGATAAGGGAAAGCGCACCGCCAACAACAACAACAATGGGCGTAAGTCGAAAGGGAAGTAGGCACTGATAGTGAATGCCTCAAAAGATGCGTCGGATCCTGCTCAGAAACCACCAGCCGCACCAAGGTAGAAGAAGGTCTACGCTTTCAATGATAATAACACCTTACAGTTATTCGAGATACTGAAGCAAGGTGAAAAGATCAAGTTTTCTGATCCAAATCGCCCCGATGAGGTGGACATGATAAGCGAACTGAGGTACTATTACTACCATCGGTTCATCAGGCACCTAATTCGAGACTGCTACATCTTGAAGAACTACATACAATCATGATCATTGTGAATATTCTTTCGCTTGACTATGAGGAAAAGACAGTCTCGATAAACATGGTGTCTCTCTAGTTCGACACTCTACCGTCGACTGAAGCTCAAGATGGCATCATCCCGATCCCCAAAGCGACAATAGAAGTAATCAACCTTCCACCAACTTATGACAATGAGAGTGGGCTGGTGCCTGTCATAACATCCCGGGGAGAGATCATGTGGGTTCACCCAGATCTAGCTTCGAAATTGACTCAACTGGGGGTACGACCTATCTCCAAAACCAAAGACAAGAAAACCAAGTCTTGTCGAATGGTTACTTCCTACCCCGAGGAATCCCTTCCTGTAGAGACGTATTCATAGCAAAACATTCAGCAAGAGGAGGCTCTGGCCGAAGTGACGACTCCTGTCACCACTACGACTGCCCAAGGGGAAGGTTCATCCCAAATTCCAGCAACCGACAAGTAGAAATAGAAAGAGGCTCGTTTCGATAGGGCTCTACAGTGCTTCGGGGTTGAATAAACCCTATAACTTTGACATACTGGCGCAGCTCACTAGTACTCCGGCTCGGCTGTCACTATTTGAGCTTCTTCGTTATCCAAAGATACTCGGGAGGCTCTATGTGAGGCACTAAAGGATGCTGAGTCCTTTATCAGTCAAATCAAGCAGCCTGAAGAAAATCCAACAACATGTTCGTATTGCCATAGTATGGGGGAAATCATCCCCAACATCACATTCACTCAATAAGATATATTTCTCAAGGATAATCGACATAACTGACTACTGTATTACACAGGGTACGTTGGTGCTACCAAGGTGGATCGGTCAAGATCGATCCTGGGTCCTCTTTTAGCATTATCCTTTGAACTCTGCTCCAGACACTGGGAAAACTGATGCATCGTCTGACTGCATCCAACACCACGATCAGTGGCTTCAATATTAGCAAGAGCGAGCCACTGGAGAAAATTTGACTAAAATGTCATATCGATGATCTCCAAACAGAGGTGATCTGTTACGTCATTGACGACATCAATAATAACATCATGTTGGGACGATACATGAGTACATGGTGGTGTCGTCCACCCTCCACCAATGTATGAAGTATATGTCTACCAACGACTTAGTCAGGACGGAGTTCGTTGATGTCGATCCCTTAAGAGGGATCGAGGCATTCTTGTAAACCCCCTATTTTTTACTAAATTTTTTTATTTATTCATATATTTTGGTTTTTGAATTTATTTGCGTATTATACGTCGCGTACAAGTTTGCGTTTTTCATAATTGCTCGTCGAGTGCGAATAAGTGCGAGGTACATATTTTTTTGAAAAACATTTTGATTATAGATTTTTATAGTTTCAAAATAATATATAATAATTATTTTAAACGCGTTGCGTCAAGGTTTCAAAAATACTATTTTATTTTATTATTATAAAAAGGCCTTTTATGAAATAGTATTTTTATAAGTAATATTTACTATACTAGAAATTGTGTTTTATGTATGCAAGTACATGAAAATTTTATGCAAGTAAGTTGAATTTTTGAAACTATTTTATTACTATTTAGCTTAATTTATTAAAATGATATTTTTGAAGTATTCCTATTAATATTTAAATATTTATTGCAATTGAAATTAATTATTATTTAAATGTATAAGAAGATATTTCGAAATATAATTTGAGGATCTAAATTTGTAATTTGATTTAGTGATTTAAAAATTTAATAGTTGATTTAAATAGACGAATAGTCTATATATAGATTTGAGATGTTGATTTTATTTTAAACTATAGATAAGATTATCTAGATATATATTAGATGGAGATTTAAGGAATAGATTTTAATTTAGTAGAGGAATTATCCAAAGGGTTTCTTTTAATTTTCTAATCCTTATCCCACTAGAGTTTCACGCCCTATATATATAGGGGAGCCTCCATAATCTTTTTATTCATAAACTATTCCATAAATTTTCTACCACAAACTTGTGCATCGTGTCTGTGTCCTCCTTCCCAGCCACTATACCTTTTTATTATAATTACAGTTATCACCTCCATGTCCGACACCACCCTATCCTAATCTAAAAACCCTAAACCGACCCTTGTTCTACCTCGCCGCCTCGGTCGCACCCGTCGGACCATGTCGCCACTCGCATCTGCTGCCAGCAACACCGACCCAGCCACCATCACCCTGTCGCATCCCACCACGCCTGGCCACCTTCGGCCATCTGCCTCGACACCAACACCGCTAACCACACCAGCAATCCGTGGTAGCCAACCACCCGCACCTACGGCGTCCGACCAACCGCCAGCAACCTCACCACCATCAGCAAACACTCGAACATCTACCGTACCACCGCCACCACTGACCCAAAGAGTCTCCGGCTAAACAGCCTGGTCACATTCCAGAAACATCTCCACCACCCTACCTCCTCGTCGGAACCCACGTCACCACATCACCTTCACCAACACGACCACCACCGTGGCCACAGATACCAATACCACCATCACCAAGAAAAAGGAAAAAATATAATCCAACCATCACCGCTTCTTACCTCCTCCGTCGTGCCTGGTCCATCTTCGCACAGTCGTGCTGCACAGCCATCGTCGTCCATCCCTTCTGTGCCGCGTCCGGCGTGATCCCCTGCGGCCGGCCACAACTCGTGCCAGAGACTCCTCTGCCCGGACCCACGCGCTCGCCTCTGGCACCGCCTAGATCGAGCCTCGCTGCCCTGCTGGGGTTACTCTCTACTCTCTTCATCTCCGCTACCCCGCCTCTATGCGTCGTCACGAGATATCTCTGCCGCCACGGGCAGCTCTACGACCCATCGTACCTCCTCTTCGTCGTGCACCATCACACAAGCCCCGGAGAAACCCTATCTCTGCCAGTGCTCCAACCCGCAGGCATCGAGTAGCTCCAGGTCGCAAATCGTGGTATGGGTACTTTTTTAGCTAGAAAGCCCATACATTGGAGGGATGTTCTTAAACTGCATTCACTAGAACTATTAGGCTGCCCTATCCGTTAGGTATGGGTATTTTTGGTTTGAGTACTTATATCTGATCGTGGCTTGGAATAGTAACTTGTTGCGGACTAGTTTGTCACATCTTTTCCTTGTTTAGCTGTAGGTGTGGCTCACTACTCCGGTGAGAAGGTACTGAACCTTGTTGTGGTCCAGATAACATATCGAATTCATAGCTTGGAAAGATACTTCATCGTGGGTTAGTGTGCCATCTCCTGTCCTTGTTTGGCTGGGGGATGGTACGCTAATTCAAGGGTGAGTATTGGACCATGTTATGATCCGATTGACTTATTATGAGCAGTATTTATTCAGTTTATATGGCATGATATTATGTATCTTGTTACGTCCCTCTGAGGACCTAGTGATCTCTCCGGGTGTGTGCTATTATCTTCTCGCAAGTGTTCTAGCCAAGGCAGTGATCTTCAATATCCCTTCGAAGATGATTGCTCTTGGATCGTCCTTTGCTTCATTTATCAAACTCTTCCATTGTTTATGTATTCCTCTCCTTTAAATAGTTGGTAGTAGATTTGTCTCCATCCAACTTATTATACAAAGATATTTTATAGTTGATTATATGATATCTTTTATTCCTTTATTTTGTGGATGAGATTAGTGTGTCGTGGTTTACTGCATTTTACAGCTTATGTATACATACGAGAATTCCATATACTTCGTATGTATGCAGCTGGCATGTCTACGTACTTAGTTCCAAATATTTTGGGACTGGGGCATTATAATTCTTCACTGATGCTGATATATACAAGCCAATCCACTTAGAGGACGAGGCTAACAACACCGATGATGAAGCAGAGGCCGAAGCCGAAGCTAAGATGGCGACTGAAGCCCCTCTGAAGGTGCGGCTTAAGGGAAAACCTCTCCAAGTGTCAGCTCCTCTCGTAGCCAAGTTACACTGGAAGGCGCCTGCTTTCCTGATTGAAACTGTCGCTGAAGCACCTTTGAAGGTATGACTCAAGGGGAAACCTCCCTAAGTGTCGGCTCCTCTTATGGTTAAGCTGTGCGAGAAAGCACCAGTCTTTGAAACGCCAACTGAAGCATCTCTGCAAGTATGACTCAAGGGAAAACCACTTTAATCTTCGGCTCCCCTCATAGTCATGCTACAGGGGAATGCCCAGCATCTCTTCCAGTGCAGGCTCACGAGCCAATACGAGTCAGACTCCCGAGGAGCTCTCCTGAAACACTATATGCTAAGGCGTCAACTCTTCTAGTGGCCAAAATTTGGCTTAAAGCCCCAGGATCTCCCAAAGCTACTCTAGTGCTCAACGATGAGGAGTTAGGTGATTGCATATCTACTAATATTGATGCCCCATCTCTTGACGATGTAATTCCTCGGGACAGGATCCCATATTTTGTCAATAAAAGGCTGTCTTTGAACTACTCTGATCTTCCACATTGGAATGTCATGTATAATTTAGATAATGCCTTACAGTCGTTGCAAACACACATAACGAAAGTTAATCATGTAAACCGATTTGTCCCTTACCGTGGGGTATGTTATATAGTTCCATATTAGAACCAGGACGAGAAACCTATCATCTTCGGCAAAGAAAAGCGTTATCAAGACCTCCCGCTAGTCGAACCAAAACTAGATACAGGTACTTTATAAATATATTGGTACATCAATCAAGCAAAGTATTTCATCCAATAAATGGGCTACGACTTGAAAAGCGGCAAAGGCTTGAACTATGGAAAAGGACGACGTCTTCCCCTACGACTTTCAGTTCTAAAAAGGAAGCCTCAAGACTACTACCACCGCACTCGACGGGGAGTAGGCTACATTACACCTCTGACAACCCTAGAGTTTAGAAACTGGAGAGGTCGTGCACTCTCACTCATCTGAAGCTTTAACTTGGGACTCTACTAGCATCGGCCTAATCTTCAGAAAAGTATTGTCAGTCAACATGACATCCGCACATCCTCCAGAAGAAAAAGATGTAGAGTTCTTCAAAGAGGAACCCTAGGCTCAACGCCTAGGAGAATAATAGAAATCTCACTTTGAACTACGAGAGCCTCCTACTGAAGACGAAGTCGAACAAATCGACTTAGGAGATGAATCCTCGCCCAAATCCATCTTCATCAACAAAAGCTTGATAGGAGAAGATCGAGAATCCTTGGTCCAACTTGTCAAAGAATATATTGACGCTTCACCTAGAGCTATGAAGACATGCTAGGTTTAGACCCACAAATCATAATGCACAAGCTTAACATCTTACCTAATGCTAAGCATGTCAAGCAGCAACAACGACGCTTCCGTCCTATCATCATGGACGCCATCGACAAAGAAGTGGATAAACTCATAGAAGTGGGTTTGTTTGCGAGAAGCAACACCCAGACTGGGTGGCCAACATCATTCCTATTACTAAGAAGAATGGTAAGATTAGAGTATGCATCGACTTCAGGGACCTCAACTCTGCTTGCCCAAAAGATGAGTTTCCACTTCCGATCACAGACATCATGATCGACAACACCTGTGGCTTTGAACACATGTCCTTCATGGATGGATATTCGGGATACAACCAGATCAAGATGTTACCGGAAGATGAGAAGCACACGTCGTTCAGGACTCCAAAGGGTTTTTTTTTGCTACACGGTAATGTTCTTGGGCTTGAAGAATATAGAGGCGACATACCAGTGAGCTATAAGCAACATCTTCTTCAAGCAACTTCGTAAGACAGTCGAATATTATGTTGACAACATCGTTGTCAAAAGTCATCTATGATGTGATCACTTGGAAGATTTAAAGATAGTCTTCGATCTCATACGAGCATATCAGCTCAAGATGAACCCAGCTAAATCCTTCATCGGGGTTTCCAGCGACAAATTTTTGGGTTTCATCATCACTACGAAGGGTATCCATGTTGACCCCGAGAAGACCAAAGTCATCATTGACATGACCTCTCCGAAGAACCTGAGAGAACTTCAAGGCCTACACAGACGTCTCGTATACATCTGAAGGTTTATAGCAAATCTTTTCAGACGATGTCAATCCTTTATCAAGCTCATAAAAAAGGGGGTCTCCTACGTCTAGACGGAGGAGTGTTAGAAGGTGTTTGACGACATCAAGGCCTATCTCACAAATTCTCCAGTCCTAGTAGCACCGGTTGCGAGCAAACCCTTCTTGCTCTATGTCCACACAATGGATCATTCTCTCGGTGCTCTACTAGCTCAGAACAGTGATGCAGGCTACGAGCAAGCTATCTACTACCTAAACAGGACAATGATCGGGGCCAAACATTGGTACAACCCCGTCGAGAAAGAATGTCTAGCTCTGGTATTTGCCATTCAGAAGAC
Organism: Iris pallida; assembly: GCA_029216955.1. Classification (NCBI taxonomy): domain Eukaryota; kingdom Viridiplantae; phylum Streptophyta; class Magnoliopsida; order Asparagales; family Iridaceae; genus Iris; species Iris pallida. Next base: position 9,521,927 of record JANAVB010042419.1, on the reverse strand, counting down.
TCGCCATTACATATCGGGTCAGACAATCTATGTCATTTTCCGAGTCAATCCACTTAGGGTCCTCATGACAAACCCGAAAGCACTAAACTCTAGATTAGCTATGTGAGCAATACTATTAACATAATACGATATTGTATTTGTCCCAAAAAAAGCTGTCAAAGGCCAAGTATTAGCAGATTTCTTAGATGCACATCCAATCCCAGACTCATCCAAACTCTATGAAGATATTCCAGATAAAGTGCTGGAATCCAACATTGCCAAAGGAAACTCCGTCTAGCAGATGTTCTTCAACGGCGCTTCAAGAAAAGGCCCCAAGGTCAGATCATCGCAGGGGTGGGGGTAGTCTTGATCTCTCCAGACAAGCTAGTCATCCAGCATGCCTATTCCCTCACAGAGCCGTGCTCCAACAATGTGACAGAGTATAATGCCATTATTATGGGACTCCGGTTAGCAAGACAACTGGGGGTAGAATGCCTCAAGTTTTATGGCAATTTGAAGCTTATTGTCTACCAGGTCCGGGGACAATATGAGGTTTGCTATGAGGACCTGATTCCTTATCATAAAGCTGCTTTGCACATTATTTCAACCTACACCGAGTTCTTCATAGAACATGTACCTCAGCTACAAAAATCTAGAGGTGGATGCTTTGGCTGGCCTCGTTGCCTCATTGATAGCACCTCTCGGGACTCAACACTTTGTCACGGTGATTGCTCGGGATCTTGTGTGTCCTAAAAATAATTTGTGTATGTGTCTGAGCCATGCCATTCCTGTAAACACCGGTGTCAACATTAGAGACTGGCAATTTCTGTTCATAGACTTCACAGCCTACGGAATCCGTCCAGACAACCCAAAGGAAGTTGTGTCTGTCAAAAGGCGCACTCTCCGATTTTACAACAATACGGCCACCAAGATGTTGTATCGTCGTTCTTGTGATGGGCTTCTACTCTGATGCTTATCAAAGGAGGAGGCAGCAAAAGCTCTTCATAAGGCTCATGATGGTACCTATGGAGCTCATCAATCCGGTCCTAAGCTACAAGATCGACTCCGACGTATAGGGTATTACTGGCCTACTATGATGGCGGATGCTATTGAGTATGCTAAAAAGTGTCATATCTGCCAGCTGCACGCTGACTTCATCCATCGACCCTCGGAGTTCCTCCACCCAAGGGTCGCCTCCTGGCCCTTTGAAGCCTAGGATATGGACATAGTTGGACCAATTACTGCTCTGCCATCCAGAGGACATCGTTTTATTTTAGCAATCACCGATTACTTCTCTAAGTGGGCGGAGGCTATACCTCTGTCAGAATTGAAAAAGCTCGAAGGTGATCAGCTTCATCAAGCATCACATTATCTAACATTTTGTGGTACCCCGGAGGATCATCCACGACCATGGTCCATAATTCATAAGCCATGCGTTCAGCAGGTTCTGTGACAAGAATTGCATTCAGAATATGGCGTCGACCGCTTACAATATGGCAACAAACGGGTTGGCTGAAGCTTTCAACAAAATAATCATCAAACTCTTCAAGAAAGTCGTATCAACCAATAAATGCGATTGGGACGAGAAGCTAGGTGAATGCCTTTGGGCCTACCACATAACAATAAGGACTCCGACGGGGAACACACCGTTCTCTCTGGTCTACAGGAGCGAAGCAATGCTGCCGCTTGAAATCCAAATCCCCTCACTATGAGTGGCTATCACGAACCAGCTGACGGAGGAAGACAATCAACGTTGCCGGTTACAAGAGTTGGAGGCGCTAGACAAAAAATGCCTCTTGGCTCAACAGCGTATCGAGCTCTATCAGGCTCGTATTTCACAGGCTTTTAACAAGAAAGTCAAACAAAGGACTTTCAAGTAGGTGATCTTGTCATATTCGTCAGAAAGCCAATGGTGATGACTCATAAGACACCAAGAAAATTCAAACCCGCATGGGAAGGTCCTTTCATCATTGAGACGGTGTACTCTAACGGGGCCTATTGACTCGCAAAACCTAACGGAGACTTGTTTATGATACAAATCAATGGTAATTTCCTAAAGAAGTACTATTTTTGAAAACCCTCAATGTGTACTTCTATATCCCCAGCAAGAAAAATCTATGAATTTTACCATCAAATTTATTACTTTGTTTCGAACCCAGCTGTTCCGGGACATTCTCTTATCAATCCCCAGTAGAAAACATCCATGTGCATATCACTTCTGAGTTGTTTCCTACATCCTTACAAACCTCAATCTTAGTTCACAGTAAGATGAAGCGAAGACCAGTGTTTACTTCATATTACCTCTAAGTAAACACCCCATTTAACAACCCCTATGTTGCTACACCCTGCCTATAGAACATCCACGTTCATATCACCTCTGAGTTGTTCTTTGCATTCCAACAGTCTCATATCACCTCTAAGTGAGAAAACTCTATCAGCAACTCCATGTTTACCATATCCACACTACCTTTGAGTAAATATGTAGGTTCCATTTCTCAACTTATTATCTGTACCTAAAAACCAAGGTGCATCAAAGATGATTAAGTCCACAAAACCATTCGTTCATGACAAATGACCAAGCAAAAGTTCTTTATTTCTTTCTTCTCAAAAGGGAGAAAAAGGACTACATCGCAAAAAGAAACAACTATATCTCAAAACATCAAAAAGCAAAATATAAGCAAGAAATACTGAGACAAGAAAAAAATTATTTTTATTCATCTCCCCAAGAATGGTGACTACAAGAAAGTCGATGAAACCCCAGATATAGAGAGAATGGTTATGCTGGGACAGGTACCACTCCCTCAGCCATCGCACATATGAAGGCTCCAACTGATCGAGGTCCTCTACAGGAGCTGAATGACTGGAGCTCCCGGTGTCGGTTTCTCCTTAACAGCAACTTCGATTTTTGGAATTATTTCCTCCTTAATGGCCTATAATTCAAAGGGAGACAACACTTCCTCTTTAACGACGACCTCAACTTTTAGTACCACTAAAGATACTGCAACAAAACAAAAGTGAAAGAAGAGTTGGCAAAAAAACTTAGCCCTTTTTTATAAAGAGTTGAAAGATATACGCAGTCTAGCATCGGCACATATAAATTACGCACATCAAAGTCTCGGCACATCATCAGGATAATAAGTCCATGTGCGTTGACTGAGTTCTACCGCAGCGCATCCTTAGGACCTAAGTCCATGCGCGTTTGGCAAGAAAGCTTCGGCTCATCTACAAGACCGAAGTCCATTCGCGTCAGCACATAAAAGCCTAGGCGCATCTTCAGGGTATGGCTCGTTCAGCCTGTAACTCCTTTTCCCAGTTTTTCAAATTTTTATTTTATTTTATTTCATTGTGTTTAAATGTAATTTTTTGTCGAGATTTTGTGAAAGATATTTTGTAATAATTATGTTATCAAAAACTAGTTTAAACAAAAGTATTAATTTCTCTTAATAAAAATATTTTATTATATTAAATTATTATTTGTTTTTATGTAGTTGATTTCTACAATAGTTTAAAAGGTCATAAATACTTTTGAATAATAAAAAGGTTTAATTTGTAAAATATACGTTTAAAATATTTTGATGACAACAAATATTATTGCTAATTTATAATGATAATCAATTTTTGATTTGGGTTTAAATTTATATGATATCAACGAATACTACCTTTAAATTATTATGAAGATCGCTTATTTGCCTTGAATTTGAAATTCGTATGGTTCAAACTACTTGATAATAGAAAGGACTTTATCCATTTATTTTAAAAAAATAAAATTGGTTTACAAAAATATACTTGATACTATCTTGATAACGTAGAATATTATTTAAATACGTATTTAAATATTTAAACTTATAGGTTTTAAATTATTTCGAATAGATTGTGGTTAGATTTAATTTTGAGGATCTTTGATTTGAATTTAAATTTACATAATTTAATTCATTTGATAATATAGACTAATATTTTAAATTATTAGTTTCGATCATTATGGAAATTTGATTAGATTGGCTTTATTTAAAAGTTAATTTGTGTTTAAATTAAAGAAAAGTTTTATCTGGAAGGACTTTTCATCCATATCAGAACTAGGAATTCAACTCATATTTAAGGAAGCATGTTTCTCCAAATTTTCTCACCCAGCCACAAATATCAACTACAATCATCGTGCATCATGTCTGTGTTTATCACCACCCCTTCCACTATTTTATTCATCTACATTTACATATTTCCTATACGTCATACAATCCAATCCTAATTTCTTCTCCGCAGCGGCCTCGAACTCGACCGACCTCCTCACCGAAACACCCCTCTCACCCACCACCGTCATCCGCCACACTCCCCTCTTCACCATCATCACCATCTTCCCCTACCCGATTTTGTAGTCGCAACTACCACACGTCACTGTTGCCCCTATCCGCAGCCACGCTCCGACGTTCGACCCCGTCTCCTCTGGCGGCATCCACGTAACACCACCCTTGTCAACCGACCAGCACCACCATTCTCACCCCCGCCACCACGACCACTTTTTCCGCCCAATACCACCAACATCACTACCTTTTCACCACCATCGATAACTCCAGTCCACCCCTACACCACCACCATCGTCACATATTGGTGTTTTTGCCTTTAGACTATAAAAGATAGTCCCACATCAGCTACACCAAATGGTGAGTATCTCAATATAATGCATTACTTCTGTTGAGGCGTGCACATGAGGTGTGGTGGGGCACAAGTGTGTGCCATATGAGAGTACTTTCTTAGAAGGAAAAAGGATTAATTCCAACAATGATGCAAGTTGATTTTTGTTGTTCGGATTCGGACTCGGACACGGACTCCATGATGTCTCGTGCGTGCACGGGAGTATTCGGGTGCTATGCGTGGACTGGAACACGACTATGCTGATTGTAGGATGATCTAAAATATCAAACTCTATTTTTGAGTATTGGTATTTTAGTTCCACATCGGATAGGAGAAAAGGTGAAGTCTCACTCCACTCTATAAATAGAGCCCCTTGGCCTCCTTTGAAAGATGCACCAAAGAAGAGAGTTAAAGGAGTCCGTAAAGTTCAGGAAGCATGTTCAAGTCTCAAAATTGACTAACGAGCATTTCAGAAGTTCTCTAAGAACTTGCTGGTTCCTGAAAGCGGATCGTACATAGGCGAATCTTGCTTTGAGCAACAGTGATCTGATCACCCCAGCAAAGATGCTTTCCTTTTCTTCCTTCCTTCTCTTCTTCTCTGATCTAATTAGAAACCACTTGTGGGCTTTTGTCGCTGCTGCTGCTAGCAATTCGATTTGTACCTTCTTTTTAAAAGTATTATATTCGTTTGCTGCTGTGACGAAATATGTTTAGATTTTCGTTACCAAAATCCTCCAAGGATCTCTGTCGTGCACATTCCTTGAAGTGTTGCTACGAAATATTGTTTTTACAATTGTTTCATTTCTCAGTTTTTTATCAAAAATTATGCCCCGAGAATAATAATCTCAAAGCAATATTTAGATTTGATGGAGAAGAACCGTGCAAACCTTCTCGACATAAGTTTTAACAAACTTGAGAAGTTTGACGGGGAGCATTACAACGTCTAGAAGAGAAAGGTCAGAAAGGTCAGCCTTAATCTTCAATTTGTGAGTGTTGACTACCTGTTGATAGATCCTGAGCCTTTAATTGTAGAAGGTGAAAATGCTCGAAGGGTTGCTGAGGCCACTGTTCTACAATCCAAGTGGAGGAGAGATAACAACCTTTGTAAGTTGCTTATCCCAAACTCTATGGAAGACTCTTTGGCTGAGTCATACAGCAGGACGGTCCATGCCAAGCACGTCTAGGAATTTATAAAGAATCTCTACAAGGCAGATGAATACAGAAACAAGATCCACGCGACCGAAAAGGTCTGGAGGATGCGATTTGAGGATGACAAGACCATGTTGTATCAAGTCAAGGAGTTCCTCAAGTTACATCAGAAAGTGGCGTATGACGGCATACCTTTGGTCGATTTACTTGTCGTCAGGGGCAATGTCACCAAGCTCCCACCTGGGTGGAGCAATTTCATCATGGATATGTATTGCAAGAAGATGGAAGTGGATCTTGAACGTCTCTTGCACTGGATTCATGTTGAAGACCATCTAAGGACTCTCACCAGCTGAAGGTGAAGTCAGTTCTATTCAAGCCAAAGCCTAAGGGTCATGAGGCTTGCTTCAACTGTGGCAAGAAGGGCCAAGCCCAAACCAAAATAGCAGATGTGGCTAAACTTGGTTATTTTGATTACTTAACATGGTTGCTATTGTTGCATAGGTTGAGTTATCTAGCGTGGTAGCTGACTAATGGTAGTGCATCTGACCATGTGTGCTCTCGAAGGAGCCATTTATTGAGGATGAGCCATGTTATAACGAAGGTCACGAAGGTAAACATATATCTAGCAGAAGATCTAAAGATCGAGACAGTGGTTATGAACCACCAGCAAGGACACTCGATTGTGTGTTGCACATACCAGAGATTTCCGAAGATATGATCTCAGAAAGTCTGTTGTCTGATAAAAACTTGAAAGATGGACATTCGTACTAGCCATATGGTAATTTTTTGGTGAGGAAGATGCTTCGAAAAGATGTTCGGTACTAAAGGGATGTTCGAATCTGCTGAGTGTGATGAAGCTATTTCATTGAATGGACAGAGAGTTGGTCTATGATAGAAGCAGACTCAAGATGTCATATTTGGGCCTTATCTCCAGAATGTGGGGGTAAAGAAGTGGAGGGATTTAAAATATATACAGAGACAAGTCCGTCAGGAAGCTGTTCAGACAATTGAACTAAAGTACGGATCTTCCGGAGTTAGTACACTCAGATATCTGTGACTTTTCTCAATTCTCTACGGAGGCCAGTCCAAAGTATTTTTCGAAATGCAAATTCGAATGTCTTCTCAAGTCAAAAGATGAAGCATTCAAGAAGTTTAGGGACTTCAGGCTGAAGCTGAACATTAAATCGATCTACAACTGCTTAAAAGGGATCATGGCGGAAAGTGTTGTTTTTTTTTTAGATTCGTATTATTTTGTTATGAACATCGAATTGGCTATGAAATGACTGTCCTGCATATACACTCAGGATTGATCAAAATAGAGAGTATCGTTTTTGGATTCGCATCATTCTGTTATGAACATAGAATTGGCTATGAAACGACTGCTCCATAGTATATATAATCCATGGAGTGTCAAAAAGGAAGATCAGGATGCTATCAAAGATGATGATATCTACACTGCAGATCTTCCAATATGCTTCTGGAGATAGATTGCGTGTACGACTACGTTTATTGCTGAATAAAGTATTATTTATAAATCTGACTATAATTCTCATCAGCATTGGTTCAAGGTTAGACCTGACCTGAATATTATTCAAGTGTGGGAGTGTCTGGTGTATGTGAAGCTTCCGAATATCAAGATTTAGAAGTCAGGAACGAAGACCAAGAAGACAATATTTTTGGAATTAGTTGTTGTAAGCTATGCTCGAAGATCACTTGATAATCAATCATATCATTGAGTCTTGCGAGGCAGAATTCTTTGAAGACAAAATTGCTAGGGACAAGAACATTATTCTCGCAGATGTTTCGGAGAATATTATTGGTACCGAAGGAGCAAGTTCTTTCAAAGATGTAGTAGTCCATAAGGTGGTTGTCATTTATGACAATACTTGAACCAGTAGCGAATGAGAAGGACGAAAGATTTTGAAGATAAACTTTATCATCCATCACGTGAGGCTGATGAGGTGATGAAGTCCAGAGATATGATCTTCTGAAGGAAAGAGTCAATAAAGAGGTTGACTCTATAACATTCAAGTATAAGTGGATGTTAGTTAATCTGCCTAAATGAGCTAAACCTATTGAATCTTCGAGAAGAAAAAGACGAAAGCCGAAGGAACTGAAGATAAGTTCAAGGCTAGAGGACTTGCTCAAGAACAGGAGATTAAGATGTCAACTATCAGGATGACGATAGCTGTGGTTGCTATTCATAAGCTGTTCTATCATCAGATGGATGTCTAGACAGTAGTTTTGAATAGAGAAATGACAAGAGATTCACATACAACAGCCAGATAGATTTGTCATTCAGAGTATTGAAGACAAGGTCTGTAAGTTGGTGAATTCTATGTACAATTTGAAGTAATCTTCCAAGCTATGGCTCGAGAAGTTTGACCAGGTTATTAGGTCAAAAGGCTACAGTATCAGCGAGACTGTTAAAGTATGTTTACACGAAGTTCGCTGAAGAGAGAGAAGTCATCGTTTGTTTCTATATGGACGACATAATAATATAACACTAGAACAAAGATGTTCCTCACGTCCAGATTCAGTATAAAGGATATGGGAGATGCGGATGTCATCCTGGGATTTAAATAATCCAAATAGAAGTTGAACATGCCCTATCACAAGCTCACTACGTGAAAAGATGCTCATATACTATGGATAACTTGATCTTCTTGGGATCAATACTCCTTACAGGTGTGATAAAAGGTTGAAGCCAAATCCTGGAGAAGCGTCAGACAATTGGTGTACTTGAACATCATTTAAAGTTTGATGTAGGCTACAAGTACCACCAGGCCTGATATAGATTTTGTTGTAGGCATGACGATTCGATTCACGAGCAAGCGATGTATTGATATTTGGAAAGCTGTTAAGAGAGTAATAAGATATCTCTCAGGGACTCAGAAAGATACACTACATCAGTTACCCTGCAGGGGTAAAATGCTTCAGTGATGCAAGTCAGTATTCAGAAGGAGAGAAAGAAGAGGCTATATCTTCTACATAGATAAGGCTGCTATATCGAGAAAGTTAAAAAAGTAGATCCATGGGTAATGGTGCTATATCAAAGAAGTCGAAAAAGCAGACATTTCTCTCACTATGGGATCTGAGTTCTGTTAGCTATAGTAGATGAAACGAAATTGCTTTGGGAGCTCAGAAAGGATCTTTCTGTGGTTGGTACGCAAATTCGGGTGATGTCGATGTATTGCGACAACTTGACACGATCTTCCTGTAGGTGGTGCTCATATTCAGACAGTGCCAATTTATTGCGACAACCAGGCTACTGCAGCGGTGGCATTAAATAACATTTTCAATGGTAAGAAGAGGGTTGTGCGATTAAGCCACAGGTCGGTGAATGATCTCATTAAGAAGATGAGTCATTACCGTAGGAGATGTTCGGATCCAGAAGAATCTAGCGGATCTGTTTACCAAAGGTCTCAAGCGCCAGCTGGTTGCGGACTCAGCAAAAAAAATAGGCTTGAAGACGTTTAGATATTGTGTCTCTACAATCCTACCATAAAGTTTTATGTTATTAGTTCAAAGAGAAATCTACTAGGCATCTAGCTTTTGGTTCAAGAAAGGATAATTGACTGGAAAAATATCAGGTGCAGTGGGCAATCCTTTGGTATACTGCTGGTTTACGGACCTAGAACCATATTTAGTGGGCAGTCCTCTGGATATTATGGGGTCGCATACCAAGAACCACTGTTAGTGGGCAATCCCTTGGAATATGGTGGGGTCTCAGACCCAGAACTACTGTAAGTAGGCAATCCTTTAGGACTCTGCGGGGATATGAACCCAAAACCACTATTGTCTACTGTTTGTTCTTTGTATAAAACACAGACTTGTCAGAGGATGGCTTGGAAGCCTTAATGAGTTCTCGGGCATTTAGGATGTTAGACGTGCTTTACAGGAAGCACGGGTAGCACAACATTACAAAGGAGCATAGTACTCTATGCTACAGAGAGGTGACACCACATGAGGTACCTAGTGAGGGTAAAGCCTCGGCTTCGGGCCAAGTCACAACGGCGTAGCACCGCACATAGGCAAGTGGGCCTAATACTGTAGAATAAAGAGTGGTAGGCAGCACTACAAAGAGGTTGTGCCTCATGTTATAGTGGTGTGACACCACATGAGGTAGTGCCTCAGCTTTGCAAGCCATGTCACGACGGAGTAACACCGTAAGGAAGCGAAAGGCTTCATGCTGGGTAGTTTGGCACTACAAAGAGGCTGGGCCTCGTACTACAGTGGTATGACACCACATGAGGCATTGCCTCGGCTTCGGACCATGTCATAGCGGCGTAGCACCGTAAGGAAGCGAAAGGCTTCATGCTAAGACTCTTTAAAAGAACTCACCTAGAGTGTATGGATAGAGATATAGGCCGTCTCTTGAGAAAAACTTTGTAGACACCCAATATACATACACCGAAACTAGGCTGGCACAAGTCCTTTAATGTGCAGCCAGAAGCACAGTTGATGTCATTATATGAGTGGGAAAAATTGTAGTTATGGTGCATAATTCAAGGCATAGTCCATTCTTGTATCATGCTGTTATTTAACCTATGCGGGAAGATTCAAGTCGTAGCGACATCTCTCCTAATGCATGATGGGCAGTCATTGTAGGGAATGCTCAACCTATATATTGAGACATATGGCGGATTGTTGGTGTTTTTGCCTTTAGACTAGGAAAGATAGTCCCACATCGGCTACACCAAATGGTGAATATCTCAATATAATGCATTACTTATGTTGAGGCATGCACATGAAGTATGGTAGGGCACAAGTGTGTGCCATGTGGGAGTATTTTTCTAGAAGAAAAAAGGATTAATTCCAACAAGGATGCAAGTTAATTTTTGTTGTTCGGAATCTGACTCGGACACGGACTCCTGGATGTCTCGTGCATGCACGGGAGTGTTCGGGGGGTAGGTGTGGACTGGCACACGACTATGCTGATTGTGGGATGAACTAAAATATCAAACTCTATTTTTTAGTATTGGTATTTTAGTCCCACATCGGATAGGAGAAAAGGTGAAGTCTCACTCCACTTTATAAATAGAACCCTATGGCCTTCTTTGAAAGATGCAGCAGAGAAGAGAGTTAAGGGAGTCCGTAAAATTCAGAAAGCCCGTTTAAGTCTCAAAATTGACTGACGAGCGTTACAGAAGTTCTCTAAAAACTTGCTTGTTCCTGGAAGCAGATCGTATATAGGCGAATCTTGCTTTGAGCAACGGTGATCTGGTCACCCAGTAAAGCTGCTTTCTATTTCTTCTTTCTATCTCTTCTTCTCTGATCTAATCATAAACCACTTGTAGGCTTTCGTCGCTGTTGCCGCTAGAAATTCGATTTGTACCTTCTTTTTAGAAGCATTACATTTGTTTGCTGCTGTGACAAAATCTTTTTAGATTTTTGTTATCCAAAATCCTCCAAGAATCTCTGTCATGCACCTTCTTTGAAATGTTGCTACGAAATGTTGTTTTTACAATTATTTTATTTCTCAGTTTTCCATCGAAAATCATGCCTCGAGAATGACATCACCAGCATGCCCCCCAATCACCATCAGTATCACCGCAACACCGCCACGACCTTGCCAGCACCACCACACACCAACACTCCGGCCAAAACCCAAAATGAACACCACCACCATACTGCCATAAACTTCTTCGATCGAGACACGACCACCGTATCCGCCATCCTCACTCCTGACCAACATCCAGCCCACCACCCTCAACTCCAGCCAGACGAAGAAGGGGGAACTCGAAGGTTCAAAACCCTAACCTCGTGTCACAGAACCCGAGCCCAGTAGGCGTCAGTTAGCCATGTGCCTCCTCGTCCTCATCGATACCGCACCGCCTCGAGCCGGCGATTCTGTTCCCTAGTCGATCGTCTCCAATGTCCTCCACATCAGAGCCGCCTCTGCGGGCCGGTTGTGCCATCACCGGTGAGTTCGCCTCCCCAACTCCTTTCTCCCTCTTTATTTCTCCTCTTCCTCCCTGAGTTTGTTTCTGAGTATTGTTTCCCACTCTCTTAAGGGAAGAACTGTTAATAACGTTCAGCTTTATTATCACTGTTGGAAAACGGGGAAAGAGAAAGTAAGGTTTAGTTAATGTTAGTTATTATTATTTTTATATGGGTATGTAAAGTACTATAGTAAGTAGTTGATTTATTGTTGAAGTTATCAAGTTCTGCTAATATTATTTTAATTATTACTATTAGGTATTGAGTGTGTACTAATTTCAAATTTATGTGTTATTATTTTATTAGTTTGTATATTATTAATGCTATTATACATGTTGATGTACAAGTATTTCAAATAGTATATATATATATATATATATATATATATATATATATATATATATATATATATATATATATATATATATATATATATATTATATTTTAGAAAGGGGTTTAATTGGACCTTGGGCCATTGGGCTTATACATATTTAGTATAAATATTAGGCTTAATATTGAGCTTGGGTTAGCTAATGGATTTTGTATTTTGATTTACTGTTAATAAGGTTGTATATATTTTCCAATGATTATTAAATTATTACTATTATTATTATTATTATTAATTGCTTGAAAACTATATTTTATTTATTTTCCAAAGTTATATAAAATATGTGGTTTTAATACTACAAATAAATTATAAATATTTTCCTAAAATAAATATATTTTCTTATTAAGGGTTTAGCTCTAAAAATGATTTTGTATATTTTTAAAAGTATATCTAAAACTATTTTAACTAGTAAATTATAGTTTACAAGTATTATATTGGGATTAAAGGGATAACTTTTTCTTAGATCAAATTTTCTCTTAAATTTATCTTAAATCGTGACTGATCATCCTTCGTATGTTCCTTGCGATTTTGGACTTCTTTATCAAACCTAGACAATCGGACTATCATGGACCCATCGGGGCTATCAGTTTCACAAGCAAAGGACCCGAGGCGAGTACATTTATTGTTTGTTTCAATATTGTTAATTCCTATATCATATTATTCAGTTATATAATACTTGATTCTTGACACGCTCGTCACACGATGGCACCTCATATTTCTTGTACATGTCATGTTGTTTCTCTCTTGTACTTGGTGTTGGGACGGGGAAGTACTAATAGATATGTGATCAGACCTTAGCCCATGTTTATTTTCTGTACAGTAGACCTTGTAGACCTTGTTAAATAAAGTAAACCTTGTAATTAACTTAGACCTTGTGGTGTAACTGTCCCCAGATCGATCATATATCGAAAGAGTATTTCAAAACACATAGATAGTTATATTCTCCTGTTCTACTCGTTACATGATGTCATATTTTACTGCCTGGAATTCTCCATGTTTAATGTACTTTTCTGGATATTCTTACCATGTATCTTAATACTAATCATTGTCTTATAGTCGTTAACGTATACTTGAAACTGCATTAAATAATTTGTACTCGTTCCATTCCTGACTAGAAACCAATACTTTTAGGTTATCGCGACTACTCTTAGCCATGAGGAGATATGGGTGTACTTGTTGGCCAAATACTACCGGAATAAGTCATATTAGTGACGCCAGAAAACGTCGCTAAAATGACAAAAAATGTCGCTACAACGGTTTACCGACGTATTTAGTGACGTTTTCCTGTGGTCGCGAAAAGCCATGTCGCTAACAGGCAAAACATCAGTAATCGTCGCCATTACCGACGCTTACCGACGTCAATAAACGTCGGTAATTGACCGACGTTCACCGACGCCACATCGGAAAATGGCGACGTCTCAAACGTCGGTCAACGTCGGCGAATTTAGCGACGTATGCTAGTTGTTACCGACGTTCACCGACTCTGTAGATGAAGGAAATACTGGGATGCTAAACGTCGGTAAACGTCGCTAAACATCGCTAAATTACAAAATAAATTAATAAAAATAAATTACAGAATGTCCACAGAATCACATTTTCTACCTGCAACATTAAATTACAAAAAAACCATAAGCATATTTTCTTTCTGGGTTCGCCGACCCCATCGGTGGAACACTCAACACCGGTACATCACAATATACATATGTATCAACGCAAACAAGAGTAAAAGCATAAAACCAACATATGATGAGATACCAACACAATGAACACTAAAATATCCAAAGTCGGTAAACGAATATCCAAAGTATTCAACCAATATCCACATGAATCCACAACCAATAATGAAAGTCTACACAAACAAATAATCCACAACCAATACTGAAATAACATAAAAAACACTAAAAAAATACTATAATCTCATAAAAAAGTCCTAACTCGGACTACTGTGGATATGGAGGAGGAGGGGCGCCGTCGCGCCTCAAGGATAGGAACATCTCTTACTCCTCCCATAAAATCGTCACCGATGAAGAAGGTAGTGACGTCGGTGGAGTTGGAGGTAGTGCCGCCGACGGAGTCGACGACGATGAAGGCGCATTTGGAGGACAATAACGCTCCAACGCTGCTAGTCGCTGGTGGTAAGAATCCATGGTAGATAACAGCCTCGTACTGCTATCAACCATCAAATCTTGTATCAACATGAGCCTCTCACCCATGGACAGCTGTGATGCCTGCAGATCCGTCATGCTGTGCTCTGTCGATGCTCTAAGATCAGTGACTCCCCACTCTGTCCTCTTAGTCACATCCCTGATCTCCATAATGCTGCGGCCGAGCGTATCCAATCGTGCTATGAGCTTAGCATCGTCTGTCTGGTGCTGCTCCTGGATCCGTCGTAGTAGCTCGTCACGGACAGACACGACCATCTGCTGGACTCGGGCAGACTCCTGGGAGGGCTGTGGGCCATGCACACTAGCATGGGAGGCACTAGAGGACTGTGTCGCAACTAGGACGCTATAGGATCCCGTATCATAGTACGTACCCCTGTGGAGACCACCAGCGGTGGTCACCCACAGCTCGTCCTCCGACGGAGCTGGAGCAGGCTGCAAGGAAATACCTACCTCTCCCGCAGCAGGTGCACTAGCAGCCGCCCGCTACTTAAGCCATTAAAACTCGGCCTAGAAATCATGGATACTCTATAACTTCTAATGTCTAATGTACTTATTATTACTAACTACATGAATATCTATTTGCATGCATACTTACTAAGTTATATCAAAACTAACACGAAGTATTAAAATTAATAAATAGAATGGTAATACTTACATAGGCCTGCTCCGCCCTATCGTCAATAAGTTTTTTGCCCTTCCGATGTGTGGCCAGGAAGACAGTCACCATATTGGCGTCATCACCCCTCCTTACATGTAATTAAATTTAGTAATATATCGGACTTACATTAAAATAATTTATCGGACTTGCATTAAAATAATATTTCTGAAATAAAAAGACATACCAAACGACGGAAATATTCCATCATCGAAATCGACCCACCGTACCACTTTGGTCCCTGCTTCCTAGCCGCCTTGGCCTTCTCAGAGTTTTTCTTGTACCTTGGCTCGTCGAATCGAGCCTTCATTGTAGTCCACTGCTCAGGGGTGATCCAACCTTGGATCGGCTTTTCGGTACGATCATGAGTCTTCTGATCATTAATAGCATCGCGGATCAGCTTAGCAGCGATGGCAGGAAACATCCCCTCGATCATCTCGGCCCGGTGCGGTGGATAGAAAACATATCCTAGAAGAGTGCAAACCAAATATTTATCAGTTATATATAACATGCAAAAATTATATGATTCATATTAAAAGCAAATATATTTTAACCTTGAAGTGCGCAAACAAGTTGGCTTTCCTCTCGTCCGGAGCATCAGAGTAGTTTATCCAAGGACCACCATAATTAGTCCTCAAGAAGTGGCCTAGGCGCCTCTATACCACGGGGGACGATATATATACAGATATATTATATTCATGAGAGAAGTTAATTTATGATAAACACAGAAAAAATGATAAACCAAAATACTTACTTTGTACCGTCGGCCCAGATCTCCGTCCTCGTCTCCTCCGGAGGTGCGCATGTATCATCTGTCTGATACCGGTCGATCGTCGGCTCAGCCTCCTTCATCTGCTCATCTGTCTCCATCATCGTATCAGCAGAAGGAACGCTAGACGACGGAGCAATCTCAGGCCTGGAACTACTCGTCCCAGGAGATATGCCACGTAGCGTCGGGGCAGACGGAGGTATTGTCCGATACATAGGAGTATTGAGCGACGAGGATCCAGAGCCGGTACCAGTAGGAGGTACTGAAGGAGTACCCTGTCCTCTGCCAGTGCCAGTACCCCATGCCCCATGTTGGGACATACAGAACGATCAGCAACGACCTGTCATACCTGATAACAACATATGATGAGATACAACAAATAATAGTACATTAGAAATATGAAAGTACAACAAAGACAAGATAATAACTAAGACAATATATGATGATACATTTTATAAGAAACATCTAAGTCCAGATAGTATATTCTATAAGAAATATCTAAGTTCAGATAGTACATTCTACAAAAAACATCTAAGTCCAGATAGTACATTCTAAAAGAAACATCTAAAAAATGAAAGTACATCTCTCTCAATCATCTTTAGGATATTCATCTTGTTCGTCTTCATCGACCTCATCTTCCTCTTCCTCTTCCTCTTCCTCCTCCTCCTCATCTTCAGTTTCATCTTCGCCTTCGTCAGCTTAGACTTCCTCTTCGGATAATTCTACATCTTCTATATTAGTCGTGTAATGCGTAACTTCCATGGAGTCAACATCAACAATATTGGTTACAAGAGGTAGCTCGTCCTCCTGATAAGCTTTTTCGTCAACATCAAAAGTATCTCTAGCTTTAGTCTTACATACTGCCCACCAGCCATACTTCATTGCTCCCCGTCTCGGATAAGCTGTGAAGTACATGAGCTGAGCCTGAGTTGATAGGACAAATGGTTCGTAGCCTTGATATCTACGTTTGTAGTTTATTTCCACAAGACCATGCTTGTCAATTTTCCAACCTTGATTTTCAATCGGATCAAACCATTCACACTTGAACAACACGATCTTTGCTGGTTCTCTGCCATAATTATATGTCAACTCCACAATCTCTCGCAAGATGCCAAAGAAATCATTTCCTAGATCGACGTCTTTGTAGTTTGAAGATTTGATACCCAAACAACTATTTTTTGTGGAATCAAGATCCAGAAAGCTATCTCTGATCGGAGCATTTGTCGACTTGAACCTAAAGCCATTGATACAGTAACTTGGCATATTTTAACAAAAGTAATTAGTCCCTTGGCAAGAGTTCTAATTAATTCAATCTCTGGTGAAATTAGACGATCGACCTGAATACCAAAGAAGAGATAGTAAGTTATTTATTGCGCAGTTGCATTAGAAGAGGCCAGTAATTATCGAGTTGCTTACATATTCGCTCAACCAAGAAGGAAAATGACGTCTCATTTCTTATTCTAATGCTTCATCTGATAGGTAGGGTCTAACCGACCTCGACTCATCATTATATGTGCTGAAAAATAACGAAGCAACCGCCGATTAGTACAATAATATTAGCTTATACTATTACATTGAGATGACGTAAACTGTAAAACCCCAAAATTTCTACTTTTTTTATTAAATTTGGTACTGATTTAAAAATTTTGTATTGTACGTCGCGTAGCTGCATTGTACGTCGTGCGCGAAATTTTGTTTTTCGTAATTGCTCGACGAGTGCGAATATGTACGAGCGTACATATTTTAGAAAAAAAACATTTTTGTTCTATTTTTATATAGTTTCAAATAATAGATATAATAATTAGCTTTGCTATCATTTCTAAGCTTGTTATTTTTACGTCATTTCTAAAAGTTATTAATAATAAATAATATTTTGTATACTTTTCATAATTATGTAAAGAATATTTGTGCTTGGATATATTTCATAAATATTTTATTAAGTTTATTTTTAAATAATAATGTATTTTCAAAATTATTGTTATAGCATTTTTGGAAAACATATTTTGAAAATATTGTGGCAATTTAAATCTTGATTTAATTTTTGGATTTATTTAAATAGATTAAATTAATAACTATATTTGGAATTTGAATTATCTCATTTGGTTTTAAATAAAAGATGAAATTTAAATTATATTTAAATTGGATTTTGATTTGGATTTGGATTTATTAAATTGATTTAAATTAATAGATGAATTATCTAATTGGGTTTAAATCTTCTTAATTATTATCCAACTGGGAATTCCTATATCCTATAAATAGGCAGGTACTCCTCCATAAATTTCTATTCCCCACAAAATTTCTTCATAAATCTACGTTAATCGTGTCTGTGTCCACCATCCCATCCACTAATTCTCTTCTTCTACAGATATATTATTTTTGTCCCGTCCGACAAACCCGGACGTCCATCCATGTCGTGTCGGACAATCCTCGACACGACCCAACCCTAAATCCCTAACATAACCCAGTCGTCGCCCTCGTCTCATAGACGTCGTCTTTCCATACCATCGCCATCACCCTGACCCGCCAACATCATGGTTGCACCAACACCAACTGTGTCGCCTCCTGACTGCCAACAATACCACCCCGACCATCGGCAAACGCTGTGGCCAACTCCGGACAACTCCACCAACATCGTCGGCCGTCAAACCCCCGTACACCACCGCCCGCACCTACGACCGTCATCGCCACTACCAAACCACCTGCTACCACCAAAGCCCAAAGAAAACCCCAATTAAAAATTAAAACCACCACCAGCATCGCCTACCTCCGCCTAGCGCGGTGGCGATCCGAGCCTCCTCCGCCTCCTCTATGGTCGGCCAGATCCGCCACGCCAAGCCGTCGACCGACCCCGACCGAACTCCGAGTCCGCCCCTGCCGCAGGACCACACCCCAGCGCGCCGCCTAGCCTCGGTACAACCGCCGGTGAGCCGTCTCTTGCCACCCCAGTGACTCCACCGTGTCGATCCCCTGACTCCGGTCACAAGCCATCTTCCGCTGCCCTAGCCGCGCTTTGCTGAGCTCCGCCGGACCGTCGTCCCCTTCCAGCCCTCCGCCGCGATGAGCCGTGGTCGGCGACCACCCATCCGCCGACCCAACCCGAAACCCCTTCCGACAGCGCCTCACCCTTCTTCTCCTCGCCCTCCGCCGCGCTCGACTCCGCGCAAGCGAGCTCCGCCCGACCGAAACCCCAAACGCCGCCGATCTCCTCCGCCCCACCTCGCCAGCCCTCGGCATGGCTGCCCGCGCCGACCACCGCCTTCCGCCGCAACCCCGCTTCATCCGCCTCCTCTCCAGCTCCTTCTTCCCACAGCTCCCTCTCTCTGTCGTTTCCTCTCTCTCGCCCCCTTCTTTTTGTTGAGTGATTAAACCCAACTGAGAGAGAGAGGCGAGTGCAGCAAATGCTGCACTCAGTGCTTACCAACACTTCTTTTATAATACTTAAGTAGTAGTTATTATGATTCTTATTATTATTATCATTATTCTTATCATATTTATTATTATTCTAATTATTATTATTATTATTATTATTATTATTATTATTATTATTATTATTAATGTTCTGTTTTATTATTATTATTATTATTATTATTATTATTATTATTATTATTATTATTATTATTATTATTATTGTTGTTGTTGTTATTATTATTATTTAGTAATATTTTCTCTAGAAAGGATAAGGCATCAGTTGTCGTATATGTCCATTACTTTCATATTATGATTTGCTTTCTTTTATTATTTGTTATATTATTTGCTTTATTATATGAAACTATTTGTATGTGTAGATACATACATATATTATCCTTATTTTTAATATTTTAATTTTACTAGTATAAATTTGCTACTTATTATTAGTATAACCCTCTACAATATATTATTTCTTAAAGTATAGTTTTACAAAATATAGTATGATATAGTGGTCTAAAATATAGTTTTAACCAAAACAGTATATTTGATATAATTAGAGTGGATCCTAAATTTGATATATTTTTTCTAGTATTTGATATATATATATATATATATATATATATATATATATATATATATATATATATATATATATATATATATATATATATATATATATATATATATATATAAAATAAAATATATATATATATATATATATATATATACTTTTTAAAACAAATATATATATATATACTTTTTAAAACATAGCTTCCAAAAGATTTTAAATAAAATTTTAGACTTTTAAAATAATATTTTACTAGTAAAATATTGTTTACAAGAATTATAAATAGTTTTCTAAAATTATATATTTTTTATTTCCTTTGATTATCCTTGTCCATGACTAAATCCCATTACTCCTATTCCTTCACCAATTCTAGACTACCCTATGCCGACCTTAACTATTCTGACCGTCCTGGACCTCATAGAACTGTCAGTGCTACCATCAGAGGTCACCTTGTCTAGTTGTTGCATCGAAGTCATAACTCCATGCCAGCTTGATCATTACAGCACACCAGGCGTCCTACCAGGCAAGACACCTTGTCATTTGCTGTTTATTTATTTTAGCTCATATTTCATGCATTAGTATTATTTTTTTATGCAAAATAAACTGTGATATATGGCTTAATCTGTTAGAACTTATTGTTCGTTTATATTTCCTGCTATGTATTACTTTTTACACATTAAACCTAGGTTTAAGGGACCACCTTTGTGTGTTGCATTCATGGCCTTGACACGTTATACCACGAAGTCGTGTGTCGCATGTAGAACACGAACGTGCATGATTGGCTGGCCACCAGTACGTACAAGCCGTGCGATAGGAATAACCGCTAATAGAGGTTGCATGCTAGTTTGACTTAGCGGTTATAGAGGTTATTGTTGTGGATACAACATAGTAGGCATTGGGCGGGGAGGACAATTCCTTAGCGTATGGGCTTCGATGTACTTTTCCTTGTGACCCGGATTCTTCGCTGGAGATACGGAGCTGATGACCCATGATTACTGACGGCCATTGACGTTCTGCGGAACGTTATGCTCTTATTGATTGGGCCTCTAGTGCCCCAAGGGGGGACTATGCCGATCCTATTTAGCCAAGGCCCATGCGTAGGAAGGATTGTTCTTAACTACATTTCACCTAGAATAGTAGGCTACCTTATCTGTTAGGTACGAGTACTTGTATCTGACCGTGTCTTGGAACAATAACTTGTCACGGATTAGTTCGTCACATCTTGTCCTTGTTTGGTTGTAGGTGTGACTTACTACTTCGATGAGAAGGTATTGAACCTTGTTAGGGTCCGGATACCATATTGGATTCATAGCATGGAAAGATACGTCGCCGTGAATTAGTTTACCATCTCTTGTCCTTGTTTGGTTGGGGGGATGGTACGCTCGTTCAATAGGTGTGTATTGGACCATGTTATAATTCAATTGACTTATTTATTTGAGCAATATTTATTCAGTTTATATGGCATGATATTATGTGTCTTGTTATGTCCCTCTGAGGACCTGGTTATCTCTCCAGGTCTGTGCTCTTGTCTTCGCAGGTGCTTTAGCTCTAGCCGTGATCATTGTTATTTCTTCGAGGATGATTGCATTAGGATCGTCTTCGCTTTGCCCGCCAAAAATTATTTTTTGTCATGTATTTTTCCTTTACTTATTGGTAGTGGATTTGTCTCCGCCTAACATATTGTATCAAGACAATTTATTATCTTTATATGATATCTTTTATTCATTTATTTTGTGTGGATGAGATTAGTTATGGTTCTACTGTATTTTACATCTTATGTATTCATACGAGGTTTCCATATATTGGGGTGTACTTCGTATGTATACAGCTGGCATGTCTACGTTCCTAGTCCTATGTATTTTGGGACTGGGGCGTTACATGTTTTTGTGGTGGCCCATGCAGGTCAAGATAAATTGTTTGGTTACTTTACCGTACCAAGCAAGCCTGCGTATAGGATTAGAAGTCTAGGATTTCATCCACATACTTGACCTCTTTCCTTGATTTTATCTACCGTTTCACACATCAATTGTATCTTGCTTGCTTCCTTCCATCCCTATTCTTATCTTCACTTCGTGCTTGCTAGAGATTGACCCTACTAGTTGGATGTCCCAAAACACCCTTAGCTTAATTCTTTTAAGTTGGGTAGAATACCCCACGACCTGACACACCCTTGACCATTAAGAGAATACAAATAGTATTATCTAGACCATAGAGACTAGAGAAATTTAACCCATTTGGTCAACCAAGCCTTGGTCAATAAAACCATAGAATGATGGTATAGGAATAAACAAGACTTAGATCCTTATGACTCATATTTGTTTTTATTTGATCTACCATCGTGCCTATATTTTTACTATCTAGACTAATGATGCTAATGTAGCCTAGTTTTTGCAAGCTTATCTTTTTATCGAGCTTGTTCAAGACATATGTTATTGGAAGAGCTCCCACTAACATATTGTCTAATCAGAACCAATGCATAATGGTCTGATCAACCAAGTGCACTTTGGTTCACTTTTATCTATTATTCTACGTGGATGGAACATAATTAAACTTGGCCTTTAGAATCCCATCCACGACTGCCTTGAAAATTCTTTTAAAATTATTCGGTCGCCTTTGAACCACGTATTCGTATTCGATATCATCGTCATTGAACTTCTTATTGCTTTCGCCTTCACCTATTTTAGAAGGACGAAGGTGTTATACTAGAACTTCCTCTAATTGTCCTATCACCATTACCACCCAATGTAACTATGTCTTTGTCTTAAACTACTCGACCTTTCCTTCGACCCTAAATCTACAATCTTGACTTTCTAATCACTTGAATTTAAGAGTGATTACAATCGTCTCTTAATCATAGCCTCAACCTAAACTACGACCATATAAACTTCTTTAAGGAACCCTTCTATCTACCGTTGTGCCTTCTCACCCCCTACTTATTCTTAATTTCGAGGACGAAATTCTTTTAAGTTGGGTAAGATGTAAAACCCCTAATTTTTTACTTTTTTTTTATTAAATTTGGTACTGATTTAAAATTTTTATATTGTACGTCGCGTAGTTGCATTGTACGTCGTGCGCGAAATTTTGCTTTTCGTAATTGCTCGACGAGTGCGAATATGTGCGAGCGTACATATTTTAGAAAAAACATTTTTGTTCTATTTTTTATATAGTTTCAAATAATAGATATAATAATAAACTTTGCTATCATTTCTAAGCTTATTATTTTTACGTCATTTCTAAAAGTTATTAATAATAAATAATATTTTGTATACTAGAAAGGCATAATTATGTAAAGAATATTTGTGCTTGGATATATTTCATAAATATTTTATTAAGTTTATTTTTAAAATAATAATATATTTTCAAAATTATTATTATAGCATTTTTGGAAACATATTTTGAAAAAATTGTGGCAAATTAAATCTTGATTTAATTTTTGGATTTATTTAAATAGATTAAATTAATAACTATATTTGGAATTTGAATTATCTCATTTGTTTTTAAATAAAAGACGAAATTTAAATTATATTTAAATTAGATTTTGATTTGGATTTGGATTTATTAAATTGATTTAAATTAATAGATGAATTTTCTAATTGGATTTTAAATCTTCTTAATCATTATCCAACTGAAAATTTCTACATCCTATAAATAGGCAGGTACTCCTCCATAAATTTCTATTCTCCATAAAATTTCTCCATAAATCTACGTGAATCGTGTCTGTGTCCACCATCCCATCCACTAATTCTCTTCTTCTACAGATACATTATTTTTGTCCCGTCCGACAAATCCGGACGTCCATGTTTCGATTAACAAAATGCCTGGGAGGAATTGGCTTTTGAAAACAAAAACAAGAAGAAAAGTACAAGAAGTACTATTTGATTCTGGAAAAGTATTGCTATGGAAGTCTGATTCGTAAATGATCACTTTGTTCCTTGGACCATATGATGATGATGAAGATCACTACTTGAAGTAGAACAATTTGGAAGAACTAATGCACCAGAAAGGTATCGACGCACTTGGGCACTGATGGCGAGGCCGAATGCTTTCCTGCTTTGCTTCACTTTGTTCTGGAAGAAAAGTTGAAGAAGGATGCTCTAGAGAATCAAAATCTCGAAGCTCTGATCTTTGTATTCTCTCCTGTCTCTCCCTGTCTGTCTGTGTTTGTTATGAGAAAAATCAGTCTATTTATAGACTAGGGCTTCCGTGCGTAAATGGGCATCAAAATCTGTCTTTACGCTAACAACTGCCATCCACGATCAGAGTCATCCTCTGTATATGCTGACACGTGTCCCATCATTTCAGTAAGAATAGGATACATGTACACACATTCTTCGAAATATGTGGCATGAAGACCACGTAGGCACACCACGTTCCAAACTGGCCAGAACGAATAGGGCGTAAAAGGATGAGCGTAAACTAGCTCTGTCATAGGTTTCCAGCGTAAAGTGGTTATTGAATAACCTTGAGCGTAAAATGGCTCAAATAGACTTCACGCACACATTGTTTTTTATGAGCGTAAGGACTCATGTAAACCTCCGTGCATAAAAGAAACCATTCAGTGAGCGTAAAGTAGCTCGATCTCTATAAACGACAACAATGGTCTTTATATGAGACAAATTCTATTGAATTCTGTGGTAAATGCCATCATTGATATCTTCATGTCAAAGTCTGCATTAAATGCGAGATTTGATAGCCTTTGTCCAGTGTGAAAGAGGCTGCTCAGTCCTTGGCGTAAAATTACCGGTGCAGACCCAAGCATAAAATGATCAATCTGCTTAGGCGTAATACAATTAGCCTTGTCTTGGGCGTAAAAAAATTACCCGTTCTGTTAGACGTAAAGCAGGCCACTTACGAATGAGATGACTCTTTCTTTGAAGCACTTTTTACGCTCCTACAAGACCCCCTTCAAAGTTTTCAAATGTCTCCAAAATTTGAAACACTTTGAACAACAGCGTAAAATTTGAGATTTGATGAGCGCAAAATTCGGGATATGCAATAGTCATCCGCGTAAGAGCGGGGATATCCAACAGTCAGCGTAAATATAGGGATATCCAACAGTCGGTTTTGAATCTCTCTATAAATAGACCTTTTTAGAGAGAGAAAACACTTTTACTCATTTTCTTGAATCTCTTTGCCTTTTTTTTCTTCGAAACTCTGATCTGATGGCTCCTAAGAAAACATCCGCCGCCGGCAGCAAGGGGAAAAAACCAGCCATTGATTCCTCGTCGACCGATCATGTGAAGTCATCACCACCACAACGAAACGCTAACCCGGCCGTGGCTCCGCCTATGATAGGTAAAAACCCTAATCTTCAGTTGAGAGAAAATAAATCCGTCGGAGAAGAAGAAGATAAACCAATCTTTCAGCTCTTTACGCCCACGTTGTACGTGTTAGCGTAAAGTTGAAATAAGATTGTACGCCCACGTTGTACGTGTTAGCATAAAGTTAAAATAATATTGTACGTCCACGTTGTACGTGTTAGCGTAAAGTTTAACAAGAATACGCCCACGTTACACGTGTCAGCGTAAATCTGTTTTTGTGCCCACAGCTAAGATGCTAGCGTAAAACTTAACTATGCTCATGTTCGTACATGTCAGCGTAAAAAGTTGCATTACGCTCATGTCACTGTATGGTAGCGTGAAGTTAATCAATCTTTTCTGAGAGGTTTTGTCGAACCTATACTGCATGAGTTTTTCCTCAACTCTTAAAAACTTTGAACTAACTTGATCTCTTTTGTTATTTGACCAGTGGATCTGCAAGTTCACCCTCTCGCTGAAGTTTTCGGATCATCAGTTGGCATGGTAGGTTCGAACTATTTGGAAGATTTATCTCATGTCCAATTTCCCCAGTCGAACCCCGAGTATCCGGCAGAGAGGGCACAGTTGATAGCAGCTCAAGGGGATAGATTGTTGCTATCCATGATAAATGAGGAGTTGTTGAATTCACTAGACGGACAACACTTCGCAAAACCAGCCTTTCTGTTTGGAGATGCCATTGATTGTAAATCCCAGACACACCCCAAGAAAGAGTCTTGGGTTTTTTAAATTTGGGAATAGAGCTATGTATCTTCCAGATATGGACAGAGATTATCCTTTATCGGTATTCATCCATGCCACTCATCCTCGACAGATGTTGTGGAATTTGACCAGGAGACGAGAAGTCAGCTTAACCAAACCTTGGTAGCTGGGGCATAAAACGATAGATGTTATGAGCATACATGACGGACGAATCAACGTATTTCTCAGGAAAAGAAAGGACGATTCAGTTCCATAGTTAAATGGATGAACCTAGTAATATGAACGAACGGGTCTTTTCAAAAATGAAGAGTTGATTTCAACTTCAGAGACCGGTTCATTAATAATCCTCTTCTATAAATAGG
The DNA here is from genome assembly GCA_029216955.1 of Iris pallida. NCBI lineage: Eukaryota > Viridiplantae > Streptophyta > Magnoliopsida > Asparagales > Iridaceae > Iris > Iris pallida. The sequence goes on along the minus strand of JANAVB010042419.1, from coordinate 9,495,898 downwards.
CGAGAACTCTCTGTAACCTTTTCATTCTCATTTCTGCTTCTCAATTGAGAATGTCTTTTGAGGATGCGCAGCAAAAGAATGAAGTTTCTAGGGACATTGAGGACGTCATTGAGACATGCCCCGCTGAGCCAATAGTGACAAGCCCGACTGAAGTAGGCGACGGTTCTTCTACGCCCAAGCCGCCCTAGGACATTCTTGCTTTCCTAGTAGAGTCAGGGAAAACTCCTGAAGAAGAGGCATTGAGGATGGCTGCCCGCCAATTTTTTATGAGTTCAGGGAACGATGCCTTCTATGCATTGGCTGACTATGTACTCAATAAGGAAGGGAGTGGCCCTCGTCCTTAATCTTTTATCTTGAACAAAAATAATAAAAGAAGTTTTATTTTTGTCCCTCTTTTTTATACATAGTATTTCTTAAGGAATTTGCCATTGATCGGCAGCATGAGTAGATCTCCGTTGGGTTTTGACAATCGATAAGCACCATTAGAGAACACGGACTCAATCACATACGGGCCTTCCCATTTCGCTTGGAACTTCCCTTTGCTCTTGTGAGTCATCACCATTGGTCTCCGGACAGCCAACACAAGCTCGCCAATTTTGAATACCCTCTCTTTGACTTTACGATTGAAAGTTCGAGATATACGGGCTTGATATAGCTCAATATGCTATTGTGCTTGAAGATGCTTCTCGTCCAATCCTTCAAGTTCTTGGAGGCGTAAGCGATCATTATTCTCTATAGTTAGTTCATTAGCAATAGCGATTCGAAGAGAAGGGATCTGGATTTCCAATAGAAGGACAGCTTCACATCCATAAACCAGTAAAAATGGTGTAAAACCAGTAGGAGTCCGGACTGTTGTCCGGTATGCCCATAAACATTCTCCAAGCTTCTCATTCCAATCTCTTTTATTAGAAGAGACAAACTTTTTGAGAAGTTTGATGATCGTTTTGTTGAAGGCTTCAGCTAAACCATTAGCAGCCGGATTATAAGCCATAGAAGCCAGATTTTGAATTCAGTTCTTGTCACAGAACCGATAAAATGCCTGGCTGGCAAATTGTGGTCCATTGTCATGAATTATTCATCGAGGAATCCCGAAACGATAAATGACATGATGTTTAATGAAGCTGACTACATTAGATGTCTTTACTTCAACAAGTGGAACTGCTTCTGCCCACTTTGAAAAGTAATCGGTTATAGCTAGTATAAACCGATGTCCTTTGACAGAAGGGGGATTAATAGGACCAATGATGTCCATACCCCAAGCTTCGAAAGGCCAAGAGGCTGCTGTAGGATGTAGAAATTCAGAAGGTTGATGAATAAAGTCTGCATGAATCTGGCATGCTTTGTATCTTCTGGCATAGTCTACAGCATCTGCTATCATAGAGGGCCAATAATACCCCATTCTTCGAATACGATCTTGCAACTTTGGACCCGGTTGATGGGCACCACAGACACCATCATGAGCCTCACGCAGTATTTGTTTGGCTTCGCTTTCTGAAAGACAACGCAACAAGAGTCCGTCATATGGACGCCGATATAGCATATGTAAAGACGGATCGTAATAGAATCGAAATGATCGTCTTTTAATTGATGCAGCTTCTTTAGGATCTTCAGGCAAAATTCCATGAACTGCATAATCAATAAATGGTGTTCTCCAATCTTTCTGCTGGGAACTTGCCTCTGTAACATAACTTTGTTCAATATGCAGATTACTCTTCACACAGAACAAGTCTCGATCTAACAAAGTAATTGTATTTTGCCTTCGGATCGGGACAGCCAAATCTGCAGCTAAGCTGACAAGAGCATCAGCTTATACATTCTGAGAACGTGGCACAAATTCAATGAAGAATCCTTTGAATGAAATGACCAACTCAACTACCACCTGATGATAAGGGATGAGATCAGGGTTTCTGACTTCATACGTCCCTCTAACTTGATTGACGATCAATTGTGAATCTACATAAGCTTCTAGAAATCTGATATCCAATTGCTTTGCTACTTGGAGACCAATCAATAGAGCATTATATTCTGCTACATTGTTAGAGCACGGCTCATTAAGAGAATAGGCACGGTATATAACCATTTTGTCAGGAGAAACCAAGACAATTCCTACCCCAGAGACAATATTGCCTTTAGGTCCCACTCGTGATGCTCCATCAAAATATAATTGCCATATGTCATTTTTCAAAGCCATGTTGCAATCCACTACCTCGTCTGGAATGTCTTCATATAACTTCGAAGTGTCAGGTACAGGATGAGCAGCTAAGAAATCAGCTAACGTTTGGCCCTTTACTGATTTTTGAGGCACATAAATCATGTCATAAGGAGTGAGCAACATCGCCCAGGTAGCTAACCTGGAATTAAGAATGCTTGGTTTTCTCATCAATACCCGAATGGGATTTATTCTGGAGATGACATGAATAGTCTGTCCAGTGACATAGTGCCTTGTCTTTTGGACAGCAAAAACCAAAGCTAGACATTCCTTTTCCATAGGAGTATATCTGTGTTCAGCTCCTACCATCATTCTGCTCAGATAATGTATTGCTTGTTCATGACCCATATCACTTTTTGTGCCAGAAGAGCGCCAAGTGAATGATCCAAGGCTCAAACGTACAGCAAAAATGGCCTTCCTATCACCGGAGGTACCAGAACAGGTGGGTTTGTAAGATATTGTTTAATGTCATTAAAGACATTTTGACATGCTTCATCCCAGAGGAAAGATACTCCTTTCTTTAATAGACGGGAGAAAGGTTGACATCTCCCGAAAAGATTAGATATAAATCTTCTAATATAAGCAATACGGCCCTGGAAGCCACGGAGTTCTTTCAGATTACGAGGAGGGCGCATTTCAAGAATTGCTTTAACCTTATCAGGATCAACATGGATACCCTGGAAGGTAATGACAAATCCTAAAAACTTGCCACTGGAAACCCCTAAGAAAGATTTAGTAGGGTTCATTTTCGATTAATGTTGACGCATCAATTCAAATACTGTCTTCAAGTCTTGAATGTGATCATTCTTTGACCGGCTTTTAACAGCAATATCATCTACGTAGCATTCAACTATTTTTCGTAGATGTTCTTGAAAGATATTGCTCATAGCCCGTTGATATGTGGCACCGGCGTTTTTAAGACCAAACGGCATTACCGTATAGCAGAAAACCCTAAGGGGTGTTCGAAAAGATGTATGCTTCTCATCTTCTGGATGCATCTTGATCTGATTGTATCCTGGGAATCCGCCCATGAAAGACATACGTTCAAAACCGCATGTATTGTCTATCATGACATCAGTAATAGGAAGTGGAAATTCGTCCTTTGGACAAGCTGTATTAAGATCTCGGTAGTCTATACAAACTCAGACTTTTCCGTTCTTCTTTATAACGGGAACAATATTGGCCACCCAATCAGGGTGTTGTTCTTCACGAACGAAACTACAAGTGATCAGCTTTTTGACTTCTGCTTCAATTGCATCCATCATATCTGGTCTAAAGCGCCGTTGCTGTTGTTTTACAGGTTTGACGTTAGGCAAAATATTAAGTTTATGAGTAGCAACCTTAGGATCTAGTCCTGGCATATCCTCATAACTCCATGCAAAGATGTCAATATAATCTTTGATAAGTTTTGTCAATTCTTCCTTTTCATCTTCAGAAAGATTCTTACTGATGAATATTGGTTTGGGCGTAATTCCATTTCCAACATCGATCTAGATAACCTCATCTTCTGTAGGTGGCTGTCGCTGTTCAAAACGAAGTTCCCATTGAGTATCCATCTGTTGAGCCCAAGGGTCATTCTCAAATGGCTCTGATTCGTCATCGGTTTGAACCATATTGACTGAGAATATCTGTCTAGATTCATCATATGAGGAATCTATGTTGTCTTTATATTGATGACTTTGATTATCAGAAGATAAAGTCATTCTCTCAATAAACTTGACAGCCATATACTCGAAAAGGAGATCTTCATTGATATCAAAGAGATGAGCAATATTTACATCATTTACAGTCTGATTGCTACGCTTCGAATTAGTCAACGGTGGACCATCATCCGTCTTCTGCGTAGAATTACCAATATTAACGATCAATGGTGATTCTGAATCATTCGTACCAGAAGTACGCCCTTTAACTTTGATCATAAAAGGTTGAACTTGGCTCTTAGCAGGAATTTTTATTGATTCCTCAGATGAAGTTTGAGTTCTTCTTTTAACCTTGATTATCAAAGGTTGATCATTGACAAGTTGAGATTGGATTCGTCCCTTGACCATGATCTTCAAGGGTTGTTCCTCTGGCGGATCTTCATTGATAGACTGATCCTCAGATGATGATTCTTCAGCCATGTCTGATATCTCTTTCGTATGCTCTTGTTTATAAAGCCTTGAATCAGAGAAGTAGGCTTCGACACCCTTGAAAGGATTAATATCAGCAAATTCAGTTTTCACAACTCCTTGGGAATCTACATATTTGAAGCATTGGTGGAGAGTTGAAGGCACAATATTGTGCTCATAAATCCACGGTCTTCCAAGAAGAATATTGTAGGATACATCCGAGTTGATAATATAGAAAGTTACCATGGTTCGAAGATCACCAATATGAATCTGCAACCGAATCTTCCCCAGTGGCTTACTCTTGCCAGAGTTAAAACCAACAATAGTGGTACTAGTGTAAGTCAGCTCACTAGTAGGAATCCTCAGGGGTCTTAGCATACTCTGAAGAATTATGTTGATTGAGGACCCGGGATCAATGTAGATCCTGTCAATTTTAGTAGATCCGATATATCCAGTATAGCACAGAGGCCTATCATGCTTGTTGTGTTTCAATAGCATATCCTCTTGTGTAAAGATGATGTTGGGAATTGCTTCCATCACGCTATGACATTGTGGACATGACACTGGCATATTGTCGGGAGTCTTGAGTTGAGCTAAGCATGAATCTGCTTGAAGTAAAGCTTCGCTCAAAGTCTCTCTGCTTTCTCTGGAGAGGCGAAGCAGTTCAAATATAGACAATCTAGCCGGAGTATTGGCTAACTGAGCTAGAATATCGAACTTGTAAGGCTTCATTGTCACCCCCTGACTGGAAGCAGACTTTAATGGTATATCAAAGCGTACTGCCTTCTGTTTCCCCTTTTCAACCACAGACGGTTTAGCAGGAACAGGAGAAGGTTGAACCGGTAGTGTTTCCACTACATCTTCTGCTTCTTTGGAAGATCCCTCATAGTCTTTGTGGTACTCTTTTTCAGATCTTGTACCAGCAAAAGTTTCTTCCTCAGACTCAGGAGAAGAAAGTATCATATTACAGGATTTAGTCTTTCTTCCTTTAGCCTTCTTCTTGTGAGGATTGTTACGAGGGACTTCAGAACCCAATCCAGCGGTAGAATTCTGATTTTGAATTTATAAAGGAAGACGTATTCCTTTATCATGGTTCAAACCTTCGGCCTTTTGAAAGTCGTAACCCATCTTCTTTATAAGAATAACAGATTGCTGACTATACAAATGGATAGAGGGTGGACTTTGAACAGGTGTTTCAGCATAGGAAGAGGAATGAATCTCTGCAACTACAGGAGAATGAAACACAGACGTCTCTGTAGTTAAGGGAGGAGAAGGATTCGGAATACAAGGAGAAATCCATGTTGGAGCTTTTTCATAAGCAGCAAAGACTTGTTGTGCCGGGTATAAAGGAACACTATTCATGGCTAGCCACTGCTGATGAGTAAGCTTGAGCTTGGTAGGAGGAGCTGGACTTGGAGGACAGATATTTAGTCCTTTCAGTCTATCTTCTAGAGGGAGACCGTCCCATAGATGATCCGAGTCATCAGGATCTGGAATAATATGAGAAATCATGTTGCAAGTTTTGACTTTCTTGCCTTTCTTGGATTTTGAAGCTTTACCTTCATTTTTCAGTTCAGGCACTAAGTCAGGATGTACCCACATGATTTCACCATTCTTCAATGTGAGAGGCAGCAATCCTGTATTTTCTTCCCTGGCAGGCAGGATATTCATAATCTTAATTGTCGCCTTCGGAATTGGGATAATTCCATCTGGGATTTGCTGTGGAGGAAAATCCCCAAACTGAAGAGAAACCATATTAGTTGTCACCGTATGGTCATCATTAGTTAAAGCGATGGCGCCACCATTTATCAGCTCTTAGATCTTCTTTTTCAAGACATAGCAAGCACTGGTAGGATGATTAATGTATCTATGATAGATACAATACTTGGGATTGTCGGTCAGATTCACCTCATTAGGCCTCTTTGGCTCTGGAATCTGAAGTTTACCACTTTTCACCAGACATTAGAATATCCCTGGAATATCACTTTCGTCAAAAGAGTATTCTTCCTTTGACCTGGAGGATTCCTGATTACCTGACGTCGTTTTATTCTTGAAAAGATTGACCATAAGAGTATCTTTTCCTTTCACATTATGATTGCCAGGATTATTACCAGGATTATTTTTCTTTCCTTTATCTTCTGAAGCGAAAATTATCCCATGTTCGCGAGCCAACCTACCATTGGTCTCGGCAGAAACTGCTGCTATGATAAATGAAGCCCAATCTGAGAATTGGGAACCTGTGAAGACAGCAATGGATGGTCGCAGATTCATTTTGCATGTATCGATCAACGCTGAATCTGGCATACCAGGAGGCATCTTTCTAGTAGCCTGTCGAAAACGTTCAATGAACGTCCGAGTATCTTCTTTCTCCTTTTGTTTTATTTCTATTAAGGAGGACATGTTCATGTCCATTCCTCCTTCATAGAAGCGGGAGAGAAACATTGCCTTGAATTCGTCAAAAGACGAAATAGAGTTATCAGGTAAGCTACGATACCAGTCATAAGCCGAACCCGTCAAACACCCAATGAACAATCGAGTGAGAAGAGCATCATTTTTCTGTAAGTGTACAGTCATAATATCAAAGTAATTGATATATTGGCTGGGAGATGCTTTTCCATCGAATAAAACCATGGATTGTGGCTTGAACTTCGGTGGAAAGGGCACATCATTCCAATGAGGAGGATAAGGTTGTTTAATCCCTAACCTCTGGAGTTGATCTTTGTGCCTTAAAACTTCAAACTGTGCTTTAAGTTCACGCACTGCTTGAATGGCTTCACTGGTTTGAGGAAGCGCATTTGACTGAGTAGTCGTTGGATGTACCATGACCCCCACTGGGGGTGGTACATCTTCTGGAATAATGGGATCTGGAGATGCAAAATTTTGATTAGCAGCAGGTTCTTGAATGTTCAAAGGTATTTCAGCCCCTTGACTATCTTGAGTTTGTGCTGCTACTGGTGCCGGTGTCACTACTGTCGGTTGAGCAGTTTGCTGATTCAAAATTATTTGATACATGCTTTGCACCATATTAAGCATATCCTTCAGTGATTGTTCAACAGCAGTGAGACGTTGTTCTGTATTAGCAGATGACGTCTCTGGTTCATCTCCAACAGCGTAGGATTCAACCTCTCTTGAAGATACAGAAGGATTTGTATAGAAGTATGAATCCACGCTATCGGTATCAGACTCAAAAGATTGAGTACCCCCAGCCTCTGAATCAGAAGTCTGCAAATGTCTTTGTCTTCTTGACCGAGTATTCTGATATACTCCTTCAAAGGAATCAAGAAGCCTGTTGAACTGTTGTTGACTTGGAGTTTGGGACGTGTTCCATCTTGGATGTCATCCTCTGTTAGTATGAGATGCCATGTTGACTGACACATATGGCAACTCATGTTCTTGGTCTTCAGCTTGATGTGGAGGTGTATTGAAACTCAATCGATCAAAAACCGATCGTCTTGAAGCTGAACAACAACAGTTAATCACAACCTGGTGGTATTCACAAAGATGTTTTTCTTGGGGGAATGTTACCGGAGATTGTCTATTCTTATGCTTTTGCATTAGCAATTCGCGTAAGTCAGAAGGAGTGGATGAAGTATTCTTCTTTATTACATTTGGAGTAGAAAAACGTTTAGTCCCTTGTGTATAAAGAAGATTACTGGCTGCATTTGCAGAACCAAATTGTACATTTCTACGCGTTTGAAATTGTGTGCGTAAATCTTGAGATTTAACACGCAGGACTCCATTTTCTTGGCGTGTGATTTGTAAGTTTGGTACCTTGCGTAAAGCAATATAAGAAAGTTGTTGGTGTAGAACAGAAGTTTTACCAACAATATTTTTATGCTGCACACGTTTAGATACATTCACATTTGACATGTGAGCATCATTGTGAATTTCATCTACACTGTCATAGACAGGAGATTTATCTTTACGCATGGAACATAAAATCTTGTTATCTGCCACGTTATCAACAGGAGATTTTGTTTTACGCGAGGAGCATAATTCATTTGGGCCTACCACATCACCGACGGGAGACTGATTCTTACACCCAGAAGCACAAGCTTTAGAGTCTGCCCCATTACGAATGGGAAACTCATTCTTATGAACTGAGCATAAAATTTGGTTCTTACCCACTGAGCGTAAAATTTGATTTTTACGCAGTGGGCGTGAAACCTGGTTATCTTCACCGTTACAAACGGGAGACAAATTGTCACACTTCGAGTGCAACTTTGGAGTAGGGACTGCCTCGTTATGAACGGGAGCCCCTACGACAGGAGTGGGAAGAATTCCCTTGTAATCAGAAGCAGCAGAGAGATCAGAAATCACTTTGAATTTGGGAATCCAAACTTTTCGTGCTTTGCGAGACTTTTGAACATTGGAATGGCGAGAACCACCCCCAGTTCGGAGCATTTCTTCATAGGCAGTCTGGTCGAAGTGCACCACCAGAGTCTTCTTGGTTGAACCGACCGAAACATCATCATATTGAGCAATCACCTCCTCGTCAGAGGAGAAGGTCGTCCCCAGCAGGGTCGCCATTTTTGTTTCGATTAACAAAATGCCTGGGAGGAATTGGCTTTTGAAAACAAAAACAAAAAGAAAAGTACAAGAAGTACTAATTTGATTCTGGGAAAGTATTGATATGGAAGTCTGATTCGTAAATGATCACTTTGTTCCTTGGACCATATAATGATGATGAAGATCACTGCTTGAAGTAGAACAATTTGGAAGAACTAATGCACCAGAAAGGTATCGACGTACTTGGGCACTGATGGCGAGGCCGAATGCTTTCCTGCTTTACTTCACTTTGTTCTGGAAGAAAAGTTGAAGAAGGATGCTCTAGAGAATCAAAATCTCGAAGCTCTGATCTCTGTATTCTCTCATGTCTCTCCCTGTCTGTCTGTGTTTGTTATGAGAAAATCAGTCTATTTATAGACTAGGGCTTCCGTGCGTAAAAGGGCATCAAAATCTGTCTTTACGCTAACAACTGCCATCCACGATCCGAGTCATCCTCTGTATATGCTGACACGTACCCCATCATTTTAATAAGAATAGGATACATGTACACACGTTCTTCGAAATATGTGGCATGAAGACCACGTAGGCACACCATGTTCCAAACTGGCCAGAACGAATAGGGCGTAAAAGGATGAGCGTAAACTAGCTCTGTCATAGGTTTCCAGCGTAAAGTGGTTATTGAATAACCTTGAGCGTAAAATGGACTTCACGCACATATTGTTTTTTATGAGCGTAAGGACTCATGTAAACCTCCGTGCATAAAAGAAACCATTCAGTGAGCGTAAAGTAGCTCGATCTCTATAAACGACAACAATGGTCTTTGTATGAGACAAATTCCATTAAATTCTGTGGTAAATGCCATCATTGATATCTTCATGTCAAAGTCTGCATTAAATGCGAGATTTGATAGCCTTTGTCCAGTGTGAATGAGGCTGCTCAGTCCTTGGCGTAAAATCACCGGTGCAGACCCAAGTGTTAAATGATCAATCTGCTTAGGCGTAATACAATTAGCCTTGTCTTGGGCGTAAAGAAATTACCCGTTCTGTTAGACGTAAAGCAGGCCACTTACGAATGAGATGACTCTTTCTTTGAAGCACTTTTTACGCTCCTACAGTCCATCCATGTCGTGTCGAACAATCCCCGACACGACCCAAACCTAAATTCCTAACCTAACCCAGTCGTCGCCCTCGTCTCATAGACGTCGTCTTCCCGTACCATCGCCATCACCCTCACCCGCCAACATCATGGCCGCACCAACACCAACCGTGTCACCTCCTGACTGCCAACAATACCACCCCGACCATTGCCAAATGCTGTGGCCAACTCCGGCCAACTCCACCAACATCGTCGGCCGTCAAACTCCAGTACACCACCGCCCACACCTACGGCCGTCACCGCCACTACCAAACCACCCGCCACCACCAAAGCCCAAAGAAAACCCCAATTAAAAACTAAAACCACCACCAGCATCGCTTACCTCCGCCTAGCGCGGCGGCGATTCGAGCCTCCTCCGCCTCCTCCATGGCCGGCAAGATCCGCCACGCCAAGCCGTCGACCGACCCCGACCGAACTTCGAGTCCGCCCCTGCCGCTGGAACACACCCCAGCGAGCCACCGTAGCCTCGGCACAACCGACGGTGAGCTATCTCTTGCCACCCCAGTGACTCCACCGTGTCGATCCCCTGACTCCGGTCATAAGCCGTCTTCCGCCGCCCTAGCCGCGCTTAGCTGAGCTCCGCCGGACCGCCGCCCCCTTCTAGCCCTCCGTCGTGACGAGTCGTGGTCGGCGACCACCCTTCCGTCGACCCAACCCGAAACCCCTTCCGACAGTGCCTCACCCTTCTTCTCCTCGCCCTCCGTCGCGCTCGACTCCGCGCAAGCGAGCTCCGCCCGACCGAAACCCCAAACGCCGTTGATCTCCTCCGTCCCACCTTGCCAGCCCTCGGCGTGGCCGCCCGCGCCGACCACCGCCTTCCGCCGCAACCCCGCTCCATCCGCCTCCTCTCCAGCTCCTTCTTCCCGCAGCTCCCTCTCCCTGTCGTTTCCTCTCTCTCGCCCCCTTCTTTTTGTTGAGTGATTGAACCCAACTGAGAGAGAGAGGCGAGTGCAGCAGATGCTGCACTCAGTGCTTACCAACACTTCTTTTATAATACTTAAGTAGTAGTTATTATGATTCTTCTTATTATTATCATTATTCTTATCATATTTATTATTATTCTATTTATTATTATTATTATTATTATTATTATTATTGTTATTATTATTATTATTATTATTATTATTATTATTATTATTATTATTATTATTATTATTAATGTTCTGTTTCAATATTATTATTATTTTTATTATTATTATTATTATTATTATTATTATTATTATTATTATTATTATTATTATTATTATTATTTAGCAATATTTTCTCTAGAAAGGATAAGGCATCAGTTGTCGTATATGTCCATTACTTTCATATTATGATTTGCTTTCTTTTATTATTTGTAATATTATTTGCTTTATTATATGAGAAGATACATACATATATATTAATCCTTATTTTTAATATTTTAATTTTACTAGTATAAATTTGCTACTTATTATTAGTATAACCCTCTACAATATATTATTTCTTATAGTATAGTTTTACAAAATATAGTTTGATATAGTGGTTTAAAATATAGTTTTAACCAAAAGAGTATATTTGATATAATTAGAGTGGATCCTAAATTTTTTTTCTAGTATTAGATATATATATATATATATATATATATATATATTTTTTATATATATATATATATATATATATATATATATATATATATATATATATATATATATACATATACTTTTTAAAACATAGCTTCCAAAAGATTTTAAATAAAATTTTAGACTTTTAAAATAATATTTTAGTAGTAAAATATAGTTTACAAGAATTATAAATAGTTTTCTAAAATTATATATATTTTATTTCCTTTGATTATCCTTGTCCATGACTAAATCCCATTACTCCTATTCCCTCACCAATTCTAGACTACCCTATGTCGACCTTAACTATTCTGACCATCCTGGACCCGATGGAACTGTCAGTGCCACCATCAGAGGTCACCTTGTCTAGTTGTTGCACCGAAGTCATAACTCCACGCCAGCTTGATCATTGCAGCACACCAGGCGTCCTACCAGGCAAGACACCTTGCCATTTGCTGTTTATTTATTTTAGCTCATATTTCATGCATTAGTATTATTTTCTTTATGCAAAATAAACTGTGATACATGGCTTAACCTGTTAGAACTTACTTTTCGTTTATATTTTCTGCTATGTATTATTTTTTACACATTAAACCTAGATTTAAGGGACCACCTTTGTGTGTTGCATTTAAGACCTTGACACGTTATACCACGAAGTTGTGTGTCGTATGTAGAACACGGACGTACATGATTGGCTGGCCACCAGTACGTACAAGTCGTGCTATAGGAATAACCGCTATTAGAGGTTGCATGCTAGTTTGACTTAGCGGTTATAGAGGTTATTGTTGTGGATACAACATAGTAGGCATTAGGCGGGGAGGACAATTTCTTAGCGTATGGGCTTCGATGCACTTTTCCTTGTGACCCAGATTCTCCGCTGGAGATACGGGGCTGATGACCCATGATTACTGACGGCCACTGACGTTCTGCAGAACGTTATACTCTTATTGATTGGGCCTCTAGTGCCCCAAGGGGGGACTATGTCGATCCTATTTAGCCAGGGCCCATGCGTAGGAAGGATTGTTCTTAACTACATTTCACTTAGAATGGTAGGCTACCTTATCCGTTAGGTACGAGTACTTTTGGTTTGGGTACTTGTATCTGACCGTGGCTTGGAACAATAACTTGTCGCGGATTAGTTCGTCACATCTTGTCCTTGTTTGGTTGTAGGTGTGACTTACTACTTCGATAAGAAGGTATTGAACCTTGTTAGGGTCCGGATACCATATTGGATTTATAGTATGGAAAGATACGTCGCCGTGAATTAGTTTACCATCTCTTGTCCTTGTTTGGTTGGGGGGATGGTACGCTCGTTCAATAGGTGTGTATTGGACCATGTTATAATTCAATTGACTTATTTATTTGAGCAATATTTATTCAGTTTATATGGCATGATATTATGTGTCTTGTTACGTCCCTCTGAGGACCTGGTTATCTCTCCAGGTCTTGTAGGAACGATATATTAAAGCGTAATACTCTAGAGGGGGGTGAATAGAGTTGGCAGCGGAATAATGCTAATTAAAAAATATTAGCAACACAATCACAGTATATAATCACAGTTGAAATAATGTAAAGGCAGAGTTCAGAAAGCAAACGCAAAGTCAGCGATGTATACTGGTATCCCTCTGTTGAGGACTAATCCAGTCGGTAGAACTCTTGCTACCAGTTGAATCCACTATAGGAAAAATCGTAAGTTTTCTTACGAAGTCCTTGCAACTTCTACAACGCGAGCTTTGATACGAAGAACTCGTCCAACTTCAAATGTGAAGAGGTATTCTTCAATCAAGCCTTCTGATTACAATCTCTCAGAAACTTCTAGACCGTACCGCACTGGCAAATCGACTAGAGGATTGTAACTGGCTTGGAATCTGAAAATGAAAGCTCTAGAAAACTCTTTGGAAGGCAGAAAGCTTTTTAGATAGAGAGAAGATTGAAAGTGAATGAGTGAATTGAAATAATCGAAATCCATCTCTATTTATAGGAATTCCAAAGGGAGAACTCTGTCAGAATTCGGGCAGAATTCGGGCAGAACTCTATGAGCAAATCTCGGTCAAATCCGCAACTGCAGGAGGACCAAGTTCCAGAGAATTCAAAAATCAAACGGCCACCAACCGAACTCTGGCCGAACTCTGGCCAAGTTCTGTCAGGGTTAGGTTAGGGTTTTAAAATAGGTTTTTGGTGATTTTTGAAAACCTTTTTTAAAACCTTTTTGTAAACATTTTTGATAGGTCATTTTAAAAAACATTTTAAACTATTTTGGGGATAGCCTATTTGCCAGTACGACTCGGTGTCCAATGTATTCCTAGACTCAAATAAAGTAAAAATTACATTACATAGGAAATACAGACTCAAGTAGGCAAACAGATCTTCAGTCTTGAACGGAGTGAATATCCAATCTTGCTTATGTCCAAGAAGCTGAGATGTCCCAACTAGCTTCGTATATCCAGACAGAGTTTTGATCAATTATTAAAATCAGGTTGACTATATGACCAATGGACCAACAATCTCCCCCATTTTGATAATTGACAAACTATGAATGATATAACATTAAGCTTGTTCAAAAAATAATCAAAACGTGACATTGTTCATAACCTGTATTTAACTCAAAAAAAATGTTAGATCATTTTTAATTTTCTATCCCTTTGTCACTTAGCAAAATAATTGCACAAGAGAAGGCTCCCCCGCATTAAATGCAGAAGGCTCCCCCGCAATCAATACATAAGTAACAAATAGCGAGAAAACATAAAAAAATAAAGTATAAAAATAGAGAGATAGCATCACAGGCATGTATGTTTCAAAAAAAATAAACAAAATCTCAGGCAAGTTATTTCACAGGCAGTTTTAAAAAAAACAGTATAAAGAGATAGTGCGAACAAAATGCTGAAATAAACTGAGATGTCATAAATGAAACATCATAAACATGTCCATGAAGATAAAAAGTACTGATAGCAAACTACAAAGTACTGATAAGAACAAAAAAATGATAAAAACTTGGAATGTCGGAGCATTTCCAAGTATACAATAGAATATCACTAATAATCAAATCACATCTCATCATCACTATCCTCATCATCATCATCATCAGCAGCAGCGCGGCCAGCATGACCGGAAGTACCAGCACCAAAAGTACCAGCGCCAGTAGGATGAGTAGGGGCGCCAGCATAGAACTCACCAACGTAATCTCGAGGAGCACGATACCAGTCATAGGCATTACCTGGCTGGAAGTAGGCATAAACAGCCTCATCCTCACAGCGGTAACCCGAAAAAGTTGGATCACGAGGGATGGAAGCAGCAGAATGACCAGTCTGGGCAAAATGCAGATCGACCAAGGAGTTTGCCATCGCCTGGTAACGGGTGACATCGCGGAACTCACGCTCGCGAGCCATGTCCGTCATTGAAACGTGCAAAGCTGATAAGTGCTGATGTATGCCCTCAAAAGTCATGGCATACGGCTGATGTGGTGGAGATGGTGCAGTAGGAGGAGCAGGAGGTGGAGCTGAAGCAGTCCGGCTGCGACGAGATAGCTGGAGTAACTTGGGCTCAGAGTCCTGAGTACAAGTCGATAGATCGATCTCGAATCGCTGAAAGATACGAGGAAGAATCATCGCGTAAGAAAGATTTTGATCTCTAGCACGACAACGTCCCATCATCTGAATGATAGTCTTAGGGGCAGAAAAAAGAATCCCCTTGATAAGATGGTACATGGCGGACAGCTCAAGCGAAGTCACATCATCCTTGGAAGTGGATTTTGGAAGTAGAGTAGAGTAGATGATGCGATGCAATTCGTAGTTAAACAAGTTCAGGTTGTTAGCCTTGAACTTTCCAGAACGTACTCTGTCAGGTGCACAGAGTTCCGCTTTGAAACTCGTGAGTGTAGTGCCTTCGGGGAAATCGAATTCCGTGATATCAACTAGCGGTTCACCTTCATTGGAAATACCAAGAATCTCCGCTAGGAGGACATCATTGAACTCAATGTCTATACCTCCAACACGTGTGCTCACGTCAAAAGTGTTTACTACGAGATTGCAATAGAACAATCTAATGGCATTAGTAGCTATTGGGAAGCACAGTTTAACAAGTAAGTGTAACCCTAATGCCTCAAATAAGTGACGATGATCAGGGAATACCGTCCATTTAACCGGAGCGCCGCTGCATATGGATCGGGTGGAAAAGTCACCGTACCATAATAAAGCTTGATCGAGGGTTTGAAAGAAGAACCCATCGAAAGCGCCGTCGCTCTTTTGGATCGGCGAAAACAGTGAATCCGTGTGAGAATTCGAAGAGGACCCTTCCTCACTAGGAGTGGTTTTCTTCCTCTTAGAAGGATTTAATATTGGAGCCATTGGAATAAAAAAGCACTAATGGAAAGTGGAGAAAGAGGGAGTTATACCTCACAAAAATTGGATATGTTGTAGAGAAGGACGATCTCCGCACGATTCCAAAATTTGGAAGGATTTCACCAAGTGGATTGGAAGCAAAAGGTTGGTGAAGAACAAGGGTTTGGAGGTCGGGGTCGGCTGCTGCTGCTGTTGTTTCTAGTTTGGAAGCAATGAAAGAGAAGGAGCTCTCGGGTTCTGGATATATACACAGATACCTACAACCGAACTCGGGCCGAATTCGGTCAGAGCTCTGGCCGAATTTGCCTAGGGTTCTTTCAGGTTGATTTTTGCCACTTCTTTTTCATTGACTCGTTTCAAATATTTAATTCAAAGATTAGTTATTTTAGTCTTCAAATAACATAATTAATAATATTTTATGAATTAAATGTCGTTACACATTGACTGTCTCAGATTAGCTGTAGGAGTACTGTCCCAGCTGGCGGAGGTTCACCGGGGAACTCTTAAGTACCGCTTCGCTTCAACCGTAGTTGTGGTGACAGACAGACTCTTTATTAGCTTGTCTCTAACACAGTTTTTGCATAATGATATATAATCATAAAAATAAATTTAATTTATATTACTGACGTCCAAAATTCCTAATTCTCGACGTAAATAATTGAAGCGATCTTCCGCTAGAGGTTTAGTGAAGATGTCAGCTAATTGATTTTCAGTATCTATGTACACAAGGTTTATATCTCCATTTTGATGATGATCTCTAAGAAAATGATATCTAATCTCGATATATTTAGTACGAGAGTGACATACAGGATTCTTAGTCAAATTAATGGTGCTTGTGTTATCACAGAAAATGGGAATATGTGTGAAAAATAAATCAAAGTCTTCTAGGGTTTGTTTCATCCACAAAATCTGAGAGCAACAATGTCCTGCGGCGATGTACTCAGCCTCTGTTGTTGATAAGGCTACAGAATTTTGCTTTTTACTAAACCAAGAGACTAGAACCTTGCCTAAGAAATGACATGTACCGCTAGTACTTTTTCTATCAACCTTGCATCCAGCAAAATCTGCATCCGAATAACCAATAAGGTCAAAGGATTTAGTTTTAGGATACCACAAGCCGACAGAAGAAGTGCCCTTAAGGTATCGGAAGATACGCTTAACTGCGGACAGATGTGATTCCTTTGGGTTAGCTTGAAAACGTGCACACAGGCAAACACTAAACATTATATCTGGACGACTAGCAGTTAAGTAAAGTAAACTACCAATCATACCTCGATACTTACGTGTGTCGACTGGCTTGCCTTGTTCGTCAGAATCAAGCTTTGTTGAAGTTGCCATCGGAGTGCCAATAGGTTTGACATTGTCCAGATCGAACTTCTTTAGCAAATCTTTTGTGTACTTGGCTTGATTAATGAATGTCCCATTGTCGGTTTGTTTGATTTACAATCCGAGAAAGAATTTCAGCTCTCCCATCATGCTCATCTCAAACTCATTCTGCATACACTTAGAAAGTTCTTGACAAAGAGATTCATCAGTGGATCCAAATATGATATCATCAACATAGATTTGAATTAAAAGCAGCTTGCCATTAAAAGATTTAATAAAAAGTGTAGTGTCAACCTTTCCTTTTAAAAAACCGTTGTCAAGTAGAAAAGAGCTTAGACGATCATACCAAGCACGAGGGGCTTGTTTCAAACCGTATAAGGCTTTCTTCAACTTGAAAACATGGTCAGGATTTTTGAAATCCGTGAAACCCGGAGGTTGTGCTACAAAAACTTCTTCTTTTATAAATCCATTTAAAAAGCACTTTTTACATCCATTTGAAAAAGTTTGAAATCATGAAAACATGCAAATGCACATAACATGCGAATGGATTCTAATCTCGCAACTGGGGCATAAGTCTCATCGTAGTCGATACCCTCTTCTTGATTGTATCCTTGAGCTACGAGTCGAGCCTTGTTACGAGTTACTAAACCATCCTCATTTAGTTTGTTTCGGAATACCCAACGGGTGCCAATGACCGGATGATCAATAGGCTTGGGAACAAGTTCCCAAACTTGATTCTGTTCGAATTGGTTTAATTCCTCTTGCATGGCATCTATCCAGAAACTATCACTACATGCTTCATCAATAGATTTAGGTTCTAGCTGTGAAATAAATGCAACACTAGAAACAATATCTCTACTGGATGATCGAGTACTTACTCCTTTGGTAATGTCACCAATTACCAAATCTTGTGGATGATCAGCTGTGAATTTTAACCTCTTCGGTAGACTCTGTAGGTAGCTGGTTCCTAGATCTCCTCTAGGGGGTTCAGCTAGTACAGAGCTTGGTTCAGGTTCAGCTGATGTTGAGCTTGATGTAGGCAGATCTTCATCACTGTCATCGAGAGTCATTTGGTTTATTTCATCAAAAGTGACGTTGATTGATTCTTCGATGATCATGGTACGTTTGTTGAAGACTCTGTACCCTTTGCTCTTGGCCGCATAACCTAGAAATATACCTTCATCGGCCTTTTCGTCAAACTTTCCCAAGTTGTCTTTAGTATTAAGAATAAAGCACTTACAGCCAAAAATCTTAAAGTATGAAACTGAAGGAATTCTATCAAACCATAACTCAAATGGAGTCTTCTTCGATTTGGGTCGAATTAGAACTCTATTGAGCACAAAGCAAGCTGTATTGACAGCTTCAGCCCAGAAGTATTTGGGTAGGCTAAATTGATTTAACATCACTCTGGCTATTTCGGTTAGAGTTCTGTTCTTACGTTCCACAACTCCATTTTGTTGTGGAGTTCTAGGGCAGGAGAACTCGTGTATAAAACCGTGTGTGTCACAAAATTGCTCGAAATCAGCATTCTCGAATTCGCCTCCATGATCGCTTCTAATTCGAGTGATCATGTAACCTTTTTCATTTTGTACTTTCTTGCAAAAGGCGACAAATTCTGATAATGCATCATTCTTGCGTGTCAAGAAATATACCCACGTGTATCTAGAAAAATTATCTACAATTACGAATGCATATAATTTACCTCCGAGGCTAGCAACTCTGCTAGGACCGAATAAATCCATGTGTAGCAATTGTAGAGGTCTAGTAGTACATACTGCGTTTACAGACTTGAATGTGGATCTGGTAGCCTTGTTCTTTTCACATTGGCTGCATACCGAATCCTTCTTGAATGTTATGTCTGGTAAACCGCGTACTATCTTCTTTGTGGATAATCTTGAAATTGTATCCATGTTTGCATGACCGAGTCTCATGTGCCATAGATGACTCTCATCACTTTTGGCCATTAAGCATCTACCTGAAATGTTAGCTTCTTCCAGCAGATAGAAAACATATATATTATCTTCCCTGATTCCTTCAAAGATAGTACTACCAGTTGAGCTATCAACTATAGTACATTTGTCTTTGCCAAAGTTGATACCATAACCATGATCAGCTAGATGACTTATGCTGAGCAGATTATGTTTCAACTCGGTAACCAGACAGACATCTTTAATCACGGAATAGGGAGACTTACCAACATCACCGATACCAATAATATACCCTTTCAAATTATTATCGAAGGAGACATAGCCTTCCTTCTTCTTCTTCGACAGTGTTGCAAATAGGGTAGCGTCACCGGTCATATGCCGTGAGCAACCGCTGTCGAGGATCCATTTGCTTCTAGCATGTGAAGGGTGTTCCACCTACAAAACAGTTTGCAGATGAAACCTTTGGTACCCATTTCTTGTAGGGTCCTGAATTGTTAGCTTTAGGTATCCAAGCATAAACATTTAAATCTACAAGCTTTCTCATTCTACATGCAGATGATATATGACCAATGAGGCCACAATAATGACATTGTGCATGTCGAGTGTTGAAAGCTGAGTGGTGTGCATGGTTGGTAGGTTTGGGTTTTCTAGTATAGAAGAATGCATATCTATGATCATGTTTGGGCTTAACCTTTTGGGGTAAAGGTTTTATATGGTTTGGTCTGACAGTGTTTGGCTTGGGAATGTTTCGATTTTTCGATAAGTGACACGTGTTAGGATAGGAAGCAGCAGGCTCAGGCTATTTTCCTAACCTAATTTCCAACCTTTTGGAAGTGTCATATAACTTAGTATAATCAGAAGTGAGTGATTCCATTCTGATTTGTACAGATTGAAGACTTTTCTTTTCTTTAGAAAGATCTTCTCTCAATTGGTCTATAATCTTGTCTTTCTCTTCGAATGACTGTTTAGTCTTGTATAAAAGAGCTTTATAGAGGAAAGCTCACCAGACTCACTAACATTAGCTCTAACCTCAGCTAGTAGGTCGGTAAGTCTTCCTATTTCTCCTTTGTACTCTTTGAGTACCTTCTTAGCGGTCTGATATTTACTATGCAGTTTCCTGTAGTCAAGCATCAGGTCACTGAAGGCATCTCCTAATTGCTCAAAGGTAAAGTTATCATATGTTTCTACAGGTTCAGTAGGTACCTGATCGATTGCCATGAAGCAAATGTTTGCAGCGTCCTCTGAATGTTCATCTTCTGAGTCGCTAGCTTCACTCTCATGCCATATGCTGGTGTTGGCATATTTCCGAGACGTTGATCTTTTCAGGTTGCCTTTTTCATACCTGTTGTTCTTCTTGCTCGATGATAAGTTGATGGGACAGTCCTTCTTCATATGTCCCTTCTTCTTGTAGCCATAGCAGACAGCATCTTCTTGGTACCAGTTGTTGCTGTTGTTCTCTTTGACTCTCTTCTCATGTCTCATGAATCTTTTGAACTTCCTTGCTAGGAGAGCTTGATCTTCAGCGTCAGATCCACTGCTCTCTGAGTCATCTTCAGCAGCTTTTCTGTGCTGAGCCTTGAGGGCGATAGTCTTCTCCTTTGGTGCAGGCTCTTCAAAATCTTGTAGCTCCAGTTCATGAATGAGTAGCTTACCCATGAGTACTTCAAGTGACATTGTGGTGAGGTCATTTCCTTCAATGATAGCTGTAGCCTTCGAAATCCAGTTCTTGGTGAGAGCTCGCAGGAGTTTGCGAATCTTTTCGTGGTTACTGTAATCTTTGCCTAAGGAGGACAAAGGGTTTACAATATCCAAGAACCTCTCGAACATTTATGTAACTGTTTCATTGGGCTTCATTTTGAACGCCTCGTACTCTTGAGTAAGTCTGCTGACTTTTGACTCCTTGACTTGAGTCGTGCCTTCATGTGTAACTTCGAGAAGCTTCCACACACCATTTACCGTTGTACATGTAGATACCCTGTTAAATTCTGTTCTGTCTAAGGCACAAAAAAGAGCATTAATGGCACGTGCGTCAAGACTGGCCTTTTTCTTTTCCTCCTCTGTATAACTGCTTTGGGGTTTTTCAACCAAAACTCCCTCGACATTTATACGAGGTGGCTTCTGATAGCCATCAAGAACAATAGCCCATAAGTCAAAATCAAGAGATTTCAAGAAGAAACTCATCCGTGTTTTCCAATAAGTGTAGTTAGTACCATCAAACAGTGGGGGTCTGTTTGTGGCCTGACCTTCACTTGTGAATTTCATAGTAGCCATGTGATATGCTGTGATCTAATAAATAATGAATAAATAATAGCACTGTTACCTCGCTTTACCTGTAACACCCGCTCTGATACCAATTGTAGGAACGATATAGTAAAGAGTAATACTCTAGAGGGGGGGTGAATAGAGTTGGCAGCGGAATAATGCTAATTAAAAAATATTAGCAACACAATCACAGTATATAATCACAGTTAAAATAATGTAAAGGCAGAGTTCAGAAAGCAAACGCAAAGACAGCGATGTATACTGTATCCCTCTGTTGAGGACTAATCCAGTCGGTAGAACTCTTGCTACCAGTTGAATCTACTATAGGAAAAACCGCAAGTTTTCTTACGAAGTCCTTGCAACTTCTACAACGCGAGCTTTGATACGAAGAACTCGTCCAACTTCAAATGTGAAGAGGTATTCTTCAATCAAGCCTTCTGATTACAATCTCTCAGAAACTTCTAGACCGTACCGTACTGGCAAATCGACTAGAGGATTGTAACTGGCTTGGGATCTGAAAATGAAAGCTCTAGAAAACTCTTTGGAAGGCAGAAAGCTTTTTAGATAGAGAGAAGATTGAAAGTGAATGAGTGAATTGAAATGATCGAAATCTATCTCTATTTATAGGAATTCCAAAGGGAGAACTCTGTCAGAATTCGGGCAGAATTCGGGCAGAACTCTATGAGCAAATCTCGGTCAAATCCGCAACTGCAGGAGGACCAAGTTCCAGAGAATTCAAAAATCAAACGGCCACCAACCGAACTCTGGCCGAACTCTGGCCGAGTTCTGTCAGGGTTAGGTTAGGATTTTAAAATAGATTTTTGGTGATTTTTGAAAACCTTTTTGAAAACCTTTTTGTAAACATTTTTGATAGGTCATTTTAAAAAACATTTTGAACTATTTTGGGGATAGCCTATTTGCCAGTACGACTCGGTGTACAATGTATTCCTAGACTCAAATAAAGTAAAAATTACATTGCATAGGAAATACAGACTCAAGTAGGCAAACAGATCTTCAGTCTTGAACGGAGTGAATATCCAATCTTGCTTATGTCCAAGAAGCTGAGATATCCCAACTAGCTTCGTATATCCAGACAGAGTTTTGATCAATTATTAAAATCAGGTTGACTATATGACCAATGGGCCAACAGGTCTGTGCTCTTTTCTTTCGCAGGTGCTTTAGCTCTAGCCGTGATCATTACTATTTCTTCAAGGATGATTGCATTTGGATCGTCTTCGCTTCGCCCGCCAAAAATTATTTCTTTTCTCATGTATCTTTCCTTTACTTGTTGGTAGTGGATTTATCTCCGCCCAACATATTGTATCAAGACAATTCATTATCTTTATATGATATCTTTTATTTATTTATTTCGTGTGGATGAGATTAGTTATGGTTCTACTGCATTTTACAGCTTATGTATTCATCCGAGGTTTCCATATATTGGGGTGTACTTCGTATATATACAGCTGGCATGTCTACGTTCCTTGTCCTATGTATTTTGGGACTGGGGCGTTACATAAACTCATCATTAATTACTTACCCCTCTAGCTTCTCCACTTCATCCTCGTCGTAATTGAGTAATATATACAACTGAGCAGCCCTTAGCTCTTCATCATTCAAATATCTCCTTTTTATTTTTCCCGAAGGCTTTCCGGACGCATTGAATACTTTCAGTATTCTATCATTAGATTCTTGATATCCGTCGTTGTTTCTCGGAGCTCTCGTTCTATTCGTAGCAACATGAGGTTTAAAATACGTCGAGCAGAAGTTTACAATCTCCTCGAGAATATAGGCTTCACAAATAGAACCCTCGACCCGAGCCTTGTTTTTCACCTTCCTCTTTAGGTGGTTCAAATGCCGCTCAAACGGGTACATCCACAGATAACCGACAGGCCCACCAACTGGTGCCTCGTAGGAAAGATAAATTGGCAAATGCTCAATGGAGTCGAAGAATCCAGGAGGAAATACCTTCTCGAGCTTGCACAGTGTTACCGTAATATCGTTCTCCTGTTTTTCTAGACGATCGACGAGCAACTTAGTATAAAAAAGATCTCTGAAGAATATGCTAAGCTCGGTCAATGGATCCCAAACAACCTGGGGTAAGAATTCCCAAAACACAATCGGAATTAACCTTTCCATGAATATGTGACAATCATGGCTCTTCATACCTGTCAGTTTGTTCTTCTTGAGGTCGACGCATCTTCTCAAGTTCGAAACATACCCGTATGGGAATTTTAGACCTTGAATCCACCTACAAAGTCTGACTTTATCCTCTTTCTCCAATAAGAAAATTACCTTAGGCTGCTTCAACTTCCCATTCCCCTCCTCTATCAAATGCAATACAGGACGTCTGCATATTTCTTCCAAGTCCAATCTAGCCTTTGGATTGTCTTTCGTCTTCCCCTTTACGTCTATTACAGTATTAATTATGTTGTCAAACACATTCTTCTCGATCTACATGACATCAAGGTTATGTCTAATCAGATTGGTGCTCCAATATGGCAGATCCCAGAATATACTCCTCTTCGTCCAGTTATGAGTGCGACCAAATCTGTCACACTTATAGCCCGTAGCAGGCTCTTCAATAGCTCTTGGTAAATCTTTTACCTCTTCACATATCATGTATCCGGGCCACCTTGGCGTGGGATTAGCCTTCTCCACAATGCCAGCACGAAAAGCATTCATGTTCCTCTGGTACGGATGATCCTTCGGCAGGAATTGTAGATGAGAATCGAAGAAGCACGGTTTGCCTCCGTGTTTCAAATGGAAAGCCTTAGTGCGGTCCATGCAATACGGACATTAAAGACGACCATATGTGCTCCATCCAAATAACATACCATAGGCCGAAAAGTCGTTGATGGTCCACATAAGTGATGCCCGCATCTAAAAATTTTGTTTTTTAGATACATCGTACGTGTTGGAACCTACTTCCCGCAGTTGATTCAACTCATCAATCAATGGCTGTAAATACACATAGATGTTCCTTTTCGGATTGTTCGGACCTGGGATAATAACGGTGAGGAACATATACCGAGTCTTCATGCACATCCAAGGCGGTAGATTTTACAGAGTGACGATCACAGGCCAACACGAATACTGGGATCCGGAAGTCCGAATGGGGTAAAACCATCGGAGCAGAGACCCAATCTGACATTACGCGGATCAAAAGCAAAATTTGGATACTCTTGATCAAAGTGCTTCCATGCTTCTCCATCAGATGGGTGATCCAACACTCCTTCCGTCTGTTCTCTCTTATGCCAACTCATGTTTTCTGCAGCTTCTTTCACCATAAACAACCGTTGCAACCGCGGCGTCAACGGCAAGTAGTGCATCGAATCGGTAGGCTTCCTTTTACCGACAGACTTTCCTCTACCATTGCCCTTGTAGCGATCAGCACCACAAAATCTGCAGGTGTCTTCATCCTTGTCGTCTTTGTAGTACAACATGCACCCGTTGCGACATGCATCGATTTTTTTATATTCCATCCAGAGTGATCTCACCATCCTCTTAGACCGGTAAAAGTCTTTAGGCAACTTAGCACCCTCAGGCAATATTTCTATAATCAACTCCATAACTCGGTTGTAGCAATCTTGCGACATATTAAAATTGGATTTGATGCTCAACAATCTTGTAACCACCTTCAACGGTGAATGATCATCACAACCAGGATATAATGGAGTCCTTGCATTCTCCAGCAACCCTATCAACTTTGCAGCATCGGCGTTCGGAGCCTCCTCAGGTGCATCATGATTGTCCGGATCGAAACTAGGCCCCGTCACGTCAAAAACCATGTTCACCAATCCATCATCATAAGCAGCGTGGATGTGGAGATCCACATAAGGCTCATACTATGTTGCTAAAGACACAAGTTCTCCATGCGCGCTCCACTGATAGTAATTCGGCGTGAAACCCTTCAAGTATAAATGATACGTGACTTCCACTTCTGGATGATATTTTAAGTTGCGACATCTCACACACGGACACTTAATTTTGCTACCGTCCATGTACTGAGGGAACACCTTGGCAAACTGCAGGAACTACTGTACACCCTCTATAAATTTATCCTATACACCGTACATGTCATCAGGATGACGGTTGTACATCCAAGAATGATTCTGCAGATAGTAATTCAGATCCATAGAGGATAATTCTGTAAGATAGATACATGCACTCGTTGAAACACTTGTAAAAGTAATAGACACATTAATCATGACATATCCTAAACATTGAAATAGAATCCCAAGTAATCATGATACAATAAGTGGTAATAGTGTATCACATGACATAACCATATAACCATAGTGTATCAGAATTGACCACACAGAAGACTTAGCCTAATTAATCTCCATAAAACAAGTGGTAATATGTCCATAATTAATCTCCATAAAATAAGTACAGCTGGTAATAAGTCCATAATTAAGTCCATAAACTCATCTCCATAAAACAAGTACAGCTGGTAATAAGTACTAATAGTCCAACACAAAATATATCCATAAAACTACACTAATGATGACCACGTAGCTCACGCATACGCTCAATGATACCATCATGCAACATCTTCGAAAAAGTGGGATCGACGGCGGGAAAGCACCATTCCACTACAGGTGCTGGATGAATGGAACTCCCGGTCTCACTAGCTACCGGTGCCACTTCCTACTTAGCAGTAGGAGGAGCCACCTCAGCAATCTGTGTTCCCTCAAACAACGTACTGCTGCTCGGGTCATGGGTGCCATCTGGTAAGATCGATATTCACAGAGAATATAATTGTAACATAAGCAAGCTAACTAAAGGAACCATCATCTCGTTTCATGTACCAAAACCCAAATTCTATTGTGAAATCTCAGTTTTCTTCAATGAGTATACCTATGTGTGTTTAGTTCAGTTTTTCCTGAGATTGTATACATATGTATATATGTAGATTGATAGATATAGCTATAGTTATATAAGAGTTTTTCCTGAGATTGTATACATATGTATACATATGTATATATGTATATAAAGGAACCATCAATGAGTATACATATGTATATATTGTATACATATGTATAAGAGTTTCATGTATACATGTATACATATATATAAGAGTTTTCTTCAATGAGTATACATATGTATATATTGTATACATATGTATAAGAGTTTTTTCAATGTATACATATGTATAAGAGTTTTCTTCAATGAGTATACATGTCTGTGTGTCATGTTATATACTTCCATGTTTGCGTATTAAGGTGCGTATGTCTGTATCTGTGTGTCTTTGTGTCTGTGTCTGTGTCTTTGTCTCAGTGCGTGAATGTTTATGTCCATGTTCGTATTCATGTCGAGGTAGATTGGGAGAGTGTGTCGTATCCAAGTCCAATGTATCGTGTCTATACGTATCCAACACCAAAATCTAAATTCATACTGCCCCTTCCCCTCCCAAATCACAAATATAATAACTTAAATAAAATAGCAATGTGGGATAGGGTTTACCTTCGACGGATGATCGAGAAGGGTTTGACCGGAGGGGGCATCAAGTCGGAGAAAGGGGTACTAAGCGGCGGTGAAGGAGGAGTGGACTAGGCGGCAGAGGAGGGGGTGTCGGTGGGGTTCGCAAAGACAAACGAGGGGGTTGAGGGGGTCGGGGGTCGGCGGGGTTGCCGTAGACGGAGGAGGGGGTCGGCGGGGTTCGTGGAGATAGAGGACGGGGTTGGGGGGGGTTCGCGGAGATAGAAGAGGGGGTCGGAGGGGATCGGGGGTCGGCGGTCACCGGAGGAGGGGACCGGGGGTCGACGGTCACCAGAGGAGGGAGTGGGGGTCGGGTTGGGGAGAGGGAATGGTTTGAATTTGGGTTGAAATTTTAAGAATAAAAAAGAACTCGATCGACTGACCTAAATGAAATTTCTTAGCGACGTCCAATAAAGACGTCGCTAAGCGTCGCTAGATCAGAAAAAACTTAGCAACGTAAAGCTAAATCGTCGGTAAACATTGCTAATCAGCAATATTATTATTTTTAACTTAAGAGACGTCGCAGGATGTCGCTGATCGTCGCTAATAGTGACGTCTTGCGATGTTTTTTCTATGCGTCACTAAATTCCTTTATTTTAGCAATGTTTTCCTTGGGCGTCGCAAATTTCGTCGGTAATATGACTTATTTTGGTAGTGAAAACTTAGAGATTAGCTAGATAGATGAGTTGTAGTCATTTCCCATATTTATAAGAATATTGTACTTTCTTTAAATATAAATCTTGTAAATGTTTAGCAATGTGAATGAGCAATAAAGATTAATTTTGAGCATTTTATTTTATTGTGGTCTGGAAAGCGTTCTACTACCGACACTGCGGCGTAGGCTAGCTTGGATACACACTCGTATTCTCGAAAGATGGGTGCGGGCCGTGATACAGCTATACCCACGCACTTCAGTAGAGTGGTTCGGTGCATATTCCAAGATGGTTCTCCATCCATATGCCTAAAATCGTGCAACAAAGTGTCTGTGTGTTTTTATAAACTCCCAAGCAGCAGACCACCCACCGACAACTTTCGGACGCACGTCGGCGTGCGTCGTATCGACGACTTAGGATTCCTCGGCGTCGGCCTCAATAGGCTTTTTGCCTTTGCCTCAGCCTCAGCCAGCAGTGCTACGATGAGTTTTTGGATCCATTTCTCAAAAGCTAGGGTTTTTGAAAAACTCTAAGGAAGAAGAAGAAGAAGAAGAGAAAATAGAAGAAGTTCTTCTCTCTCTACGTATGTCTATTTATAGGCCTAAGCCGCACGTGAACCGATAGAAATATGACGTCAGCGTCTCTTCGGGTCTCGTGAAACTGACGACTACATATCTTCCAAAAGAGATCATTATTAATCACTCAGAAATCGAGGTGTTATCTTCTTTCATTTAAATCGAGAAGAGTATGCACAAACTCAGCCATGCGCAGAATGGCCATGCACCCAAAAATATCTACTGCCTATGTTTTTGGTTCAAAGTATTCCAAATCTTGGCAAAATGTTTTGAAAACTTTTAAGGGGGTCGTGTAGAATAAAAATGTCAGCACAACATTCAAAGACCAAAGCGTTTATACGCCACAAACATCATCCGCCGAAGAGACAAGACAAATGTCAGTGCATCATTCAAAGAGAACAGAGATAAAAAGCACATGAAGAGTAGATTTTTTGTTTCATATCAAAATCTATTACATGGCTAAAATGATTACAATAAAATTCTATTACAAAAAATCCTAAACTCTACAACTAAGCGCATCGACTCATCTAGGCACATCACTCTGACGTCTCAACATAGGCGCATCATTCCTTCTCATCAGAACGAATCACTTCCTTATCAAACGAAAGAGTGCTTCAGCTAATAAAGCATTTATTCAGCAGAACGCGGGTTGGCAATCAATCCAAACCAGATGGCTCTTCCAGCACAATAAAAGTCGACACAAGACGACCCCGATCTTTGGATGCAACAGGTACCCAACGCCATCTCGTAGAAGAATACTGCCGACAATGGGCTCGAACATAAGCTGTTGTGTCCATAGCTCTCCCGGTGCATATCTATCTTCTGAAAGAGTTCATCGTCAAAATTAAAGCTTCTTTGAACAAGAAGTTCCATAATCTGCAGTCTTGCCAAGGAGGAGGATTTGTTAAGTTTATCTCAAATGAGAAGTTTGGATGAAATGAACTAGCAAACTCTTTATACTACTATTTATAGGCCAGGGCAAATCAAACTCATGCGCCAAGTGACAACTTCTCCGAAGTCAGTGCAATGTGTTACGACCCGTACCCTCTTTTCAGGATACGAGTACATGTCCAAGCTAGTCTATGCTGCAATGTCGATGGTAGAACGCTGTCAAGGCCATTATGCTCAATATCACATAAACTAATAACTTTCTACTCATTCACAATAACTAAATTAACTTACAATATTCATAAGTTTCACATTTAAAGAAAGAACAACGTTCTTACAAATATTGAAAATGTCTACAAACATCTATTTAACTAATCTCTTGGTTTTGGCCTACAAGTACACCCGTGTCTCCCCAATGCTAATAGTCACGGCTAACCTGAAAAATGTTAGTTTTCAGTCAGGAATGGAACGAGTACAATCCAATAATGCAGTTCCAATATATGATAATGACTATAAAAAATAGTGAATAGAAAATGACATATATGTTGAACGAATTAACAATAAAACATGGCACGGAAAATATGGTGAGACTACAGGGACAAGTAAAACATGGAACAAGAAATATAACCATCTACGTGATTTGAAGTACACTTTTTAATATGTGATCTGACTGGTCCACTACACTGCATGGTCTATATAGGATTCGCATCCTCACGGTCTACATTGCATAAAATAAAATATGATCTACACTGTCTATATTGCATGAAATAAAGCACGGTCTACGGGGTTGATCACATATCTACTTAGTACGTACTTCTTCACCCGACTACTACTTCTGGATTAGTCACGACAATAAATCACGAAACACGGTGAAATAAAATATGGCATCATGACAAAAATCCATATGACACTAACCCGTGAACTAACTGTGTCAAGAATCAAATATGTATCACTAATCATGCAATTATAGTAATTAACAATACTGGAAACAAAATATAAACTGTACTCGCCTGAGGTTCTTAGCTGGTGAAACCGATAATACCATGTCGTTCAGAATCGTCCAAATTGGATTGGGTCGATGTGAAGGAGTCCAAGTTGGCAAAAGAAAGTATGAATACTATCAGTCACGATCAATCATTTATATTCGAAGAAATTTACGTAAATAATGTTTACATTACTTTTTGGAAATTACTATACGATTTTTGAAAACTTATATATTTAGTCAAAAATATTTTAGGTAATACTGGAAAATCTAGTAAATCATTCTAGGGTTGAAATCCCTAATTTCTGGCAAACTATAAAAAAAATACAACGATAATATTTTTTGGTCAAAACATTATTAAGATACCATAAACTAACATAATACTACATTTAAGCTTCTAAACCCTATTTTGATATTATATGCAGGCCAAGCCCCAATACTATATTTGTCACAATAATTTTGCAGAAACTATATACATTTATGAAATAAAAAATTGTTGACAATATTACTACTTATAACATATATATATATATATATATATATATATATATATATATATATATATATATATATATATAGATAATATATATATATATTTTATAATATCTATATTATATATATATATAGTATATATATATTAATTGTTGACAATATATATATATATAATTATATATATATATATTATATATAATATATATATCTATATATATAATATATATATATATATAATTTTATTATATATTTATTTTATATATAAAAAATATATATATAATATAGATATTTATATTTATATATATGCATAATAATATATATATATATATATATATATATATCTATATATATATATATATATATATATATATATATATATATATATATATTTTATATGCATATATATATATATATATATATTATATATAGATATATATATATAAAATATATATATATATATGCATAATAAATATATATATATATATTTTATATATATTGCATAATAATAATAATAATAATATATTATATAATATATATATATTATATCTATAATATATATATATATATATATATATATATTATATTTATTTATTTATTTATTATTTATTTATATAGATATATAATATATATATATCTTATATTATATATATATATATCTATTTATTTATTTATTTATTTATTATTTATTTTATTTATTTATTTATTTATTATGCATATATATATATATATATATATAATATATTATTTTATTAGTATATGATATATATATATATATATATATATATATTATAGATATAATATAATTTGAAAGGATTCTGAAGGAAGGGGGGAACATGAATGCCAATTTTTTATATGCATATATATATTATATAGATATATAGATATATATATATATATATATAATATATATTTTTTTTTTTTTTTTTTTTTTTGATATAATAAAAAATGGCCTTCATGTTCCCCCTTCCTTCAGAATCCTCTCAATGGCCCTCCCCCCGCCGCTCCTAGCTGACCGGCCCCCGCCTCCTCCCCTTCACCTTGCTCATGCCGCCCTCCCACCCCGCAGTCGCCTCCGCCTAGTCCATGGGGCGTCACCGCCACGTTGGCTCTGGGCAGCAAGCTCGCGACTTTCGCCTGAGGCCGCCGTTGGCATCCCCGTCGTACTCAGTGTGCGCCTCGTCGCCCCCCTCCCATCCTGCCGTCCAGCGCAGCCGTCCGTCCTCGGCCCCCCTCCTCCTCTCCCTTCCAGCAGGTGCTCTACGGCACAGTTGCTGCTTGTGGAGCGCAGTCGTGCGGCTGGATCCTCCGCCCCCGTTGGAGTCGAGCCTGCCTGCGCCTCCGCGTCGGCCTTCTGGCCTTCGTTTCCGGGGCCCTCCTCTTCCGTCCCCTCCCAACCAGCCTCCTCGGCCGCCTCCCTCGTCCCCCCGGTCGTCGCTTTCCCCTCCCTCTGGGTTTTGCGGCAGGCCCGACGTCTACCCCACGATGCCGCTAGACTAGAGCCGGCCCAATCCCTCCTTGGGTCCCCCACCGCCCTCCCGCCCTCTTTCTAATGCATTTTGAATTTTAAACGTTGATGGGGGACCGGTTGCAGGTGCCCACGTGACCCCCTCGGGTCTTGCCCGAGCGTTGGAGGGCGAGCTCCTTCAGGAGCAGTCTCTCATGGTAGAGCAGTCAACCCTCTGAACGCCCTTCTCCCCTCAGGTGCGATATATCAGTGTGGTGCAGTCCACCTACCGAGCGCACATCTGGCGTAGTCCACCGCTCTGGGTACTGCCCCTTTGGGCGCACCAGTTGGCACCGCTTCTGCGGGCCCTGAGCCCCTTCCTCTTCTTGCACCTGGCGCGGTCCATCAGTACGGCATAGTCCACCTACCGAGCGCACTTCTGGCGCAGTCCACCTCTCTGGGTACTGCCCCTTTGGACGCACTTGTTGGCGCCGCTTCAGTGGGCCCTGAGCCCCTTCCTCTTCTTGTGCCTGGGGTGGGTGCACTCCAGCCCCCCCTGCCCTGCTTTCTGGATTCCGCTAGCGCCCTTCTCCCCTCTGGCGCGGTCCCTCAGTGTGGCACAGTCCACCATCTGAGCGCCCATCCGACGCAGTCCACCTCAGTGCACCCTTCCGGCGCCCATCACCCTAGCCTCGTTCCCCTGTCACTCAGCTGCGCCCTTCTCAGCTGTGCCCCTTTGGGCACACCCTTTGGCGCCGCCTCAGTGGGACCCGAGCCCCTTCCTATTATTGCACCTGGGGTGGGCGTACCCCACCCTCCCCTATCACGCTTTCTAGATTTCGTATCCTTGGACAGGGGGCCCACTCCTCTCCCCTTGCGCCTCAAGTGGGCGCTACTCATCCCCTCTGGGGCTCCCCTACAGGGGGCGCAACCCATCCACTCAGGATTTCCTTCCTCCGGTTTGCGCCGAGCGTGGGCGCTACTTTCCTTCCCCCATCCTACCCGCTCCCATCCTCTTTGTCAGAGCCTTCCTCGACTGTCGACGTGATGCTGCTCTCCGACGCAGCCGAACATCTGTATCCGCAGCCTGGACTTGGAGATGTCGTGCATTCTGGTTTAACCCATCTGGCACCCTCCACCCCTTTTGGGCACAACCCAGTCCCCTCTTCCTTCGGGCAAATCCCAGGTTCCTGAGCTTCTGCTTCCTGGGACCTCTAGGAGTCTCCCCTCTCCTCCATGGACACGACCCATCCTCATCTGGGCCCGGCCTCTTCTGCTGCTACCCAGAGTCCGGATCAACCCATTTCGAACCCGCCTCCTCGCCCGATCTCGTCCTTCGCCGACATCCTTCGACCGGACAGGACCCCAAAGCAGGGGCTCCTGTTCTCGGATGTCCCTCTTCCCGAAGTCGAGTATCCGACGGCATATCCTATGCCGACGGTGCCATTCACCGACTAGGAACTCAGATCTATGGTCACCTCATTCCCCTACTTGCTTCGTCCTCAAATTCTCTTTCGGTTGTCCCAAAATCGCTAGGGTAGCAAAGGTTATCGCCAGTTGGCGGCTATCGGCCGAGTACCGGGTAGCCCCACTCGATCTGAGACATATTCTGCTCCACCTTTCCTCCGACCTTAACCACAGGACGGTGTGGTCCAAAGGCACCAGAAGAGTCGATTCCCACCAGAGAAAGATAATTAAGTGGTCAGCGAACTTTAAAACCACGGAAGACTCAGCGATGGTAGCAGCCTGGGTCACCCTACCCAATCTCCCCCTCATTTGCTTCGTTCTGGCAGCTCTTAGGCGTATAGCCAACTCCTTCGGGACCTACGTGGCTACCGCTGCAGAAACCAGCAACCTGACTAAAGCGCACTATGCCAAGATATGTGTGGAGCTCAACCTCACCTCTGAGCCCCCCAACCACATCCTCATTGAACTTGGAAATCTGGCTCACACCCAGCAAATTATCTACGACAATCACATAATCTTCTGTACTTACTGCCATTTACGAGGCCACTTATCTAAGCATTGTTTTCGTCTCCATCCGGAGCTTAAGAAGAAACCGGAGCGGACTGAACCCAACCCCAAAGAGAAAGGGCATCAAAAAATACCCAAACACCCCTGATTCCTCTACCGAACACCCATACCAGATTCAACACCGATAAAGATAAAACCGACAGAGAAAACTCAGCGGAAAGAACCATGATCCAATACCACCCACCTGGCCTCCCTCTGGCCAATCAATTTAACGCCCTCGCGCTAGAAGCTATGGACCCCCCCCAAGGAAATAACTTCGCCAGTCGACCTCGTCAAGACCCCAGGCACAGTCCCGGAGTATCTCAACCTCCCACCCCTAGAGGACTCAGAGGAGTCCATACTAGATCCGCCGAACACCACCGACCCCCAATCAGTGCACTCCGCTATCGACACTCTGGCTATTCTAGGACCGGAGCAGGCAGGTCGAGGCATGCAGGTCATCGCCGTAGGATTCCCTGTCCAGGCGGAAGGCGACCATATTGATATCGGCGACGACTCCCTCCTCATCCCGCCGATCTCTATGAGTCCGGAGTTACGATCGAACACCCAAAAAGCTCCAAGGACCCCAGCTCATCCAACATGATGACGGGAGAAGCACCCATCGCTACCAGGAAATCGGAGAAGAAAAAGTCCACAAAACCCCCAAAAGTCCCCGTTAATGCACACAAGGTCTAAGGCTAAGCAGTCCAACCATCCCCACCCAAATCTCCAATAATGTTGAACATTCTCTCCTGGAATGTCCGCGGTCTGGCGAACAAACCTACTATGAGAAGAATCACCAGCCTTAAAAAAACTTACAAGATCGACATCCTGATCATCCTTGAACCCAAAATCCCTTACAAGAGAATCAAAGCCATCCAACTGCAGTTAGGCTTTCACTCGGCCATTACCGGTAGACACGACATTTGGATCCTCTGTTCCAAGGCCGTTCAAATCGGTATCATCCACGATTCCAGACAAGCCCTCTCTTGCTGGATGGATCACCCTTCGATCCCCAACCGTGCCATCCTTTCTGCGGTTCACGGCAGTTGCAATATCACGAAACACAGACAACTATGGAACGACCTTCTGAATATCATCAACCACAACCATAACCTCCCTTATCTTTGCATTGGGGACTTCAACGCCATCACCTGTAGAGAAGAGAAAATTGGAGATCGCCCCCCACCTCTGCCCGCAATACAAGAATTCAATGATTTCATCTTCAACTCTCTCCTCACATCCCTTCCATTCATGGGCAACGCATTCACCTGGTGCAACATACAGGAAGGCAACCGTTGCCAATTCTCCCGCCTTGATAGGGCTTTAACAAATGCTCACTGGCTGGGGATGGGGACTTCCTCTAAGCTATCTCACCTTAATGCCACCGAATCAGACCACGCCCCACTTCTAATTGAAATAACCAGCACATCTAACCAGTCCAGCAAAAGCTTTTGATTCCTGGACCTCTGGACCGAGCACCCCCAATTTTTGGGGGTCGTCATGAGAGCCTGGAACAGCACTGACACGCTCGATCCTCTCAAGCGCATCGCCAACAAACTCCAGGCTACGAGGAAAGCTCTGGCAGTTTGGAGCAAGCAAGCTTATGGAGATATCTTTCAAGCCATTCGCGAGGCTGAGGATGATGTTACTCGAGCCGAAGCCAGGTACATGACCGGCCATTCTTCCGAGACTAGGAAGGCTCTGAACCTCGCCAAAGCAATTCTCAAATTTCGACTAAAAATTACCGATTTTTGGAAGCAAAAAGCCAGGATCAAATGGGACAGCGAGGGGGACAACAACTCAAAATTCTTCCACGCCTGCGTTAATGGGCGTAGACAAAAGCTTACCCTCCACCAGATTGCCGTTGACGATGGTACCAGCATCAGCGATCCTAAGGGTATCCAAGTAAAGGCAGCTAAGTTCTATTCCAAACTCTTCTCTAAGGCTACGGTCCTCAGAGACAACACCTTCCTGGACGAGGTTCCCAAGCTCATTAGCGACATTGATAATACCAGGCTCGAACAGCCCCCTTCAGAGGACGAAGTGAAAGAAGCCGTCTGGGCCCTCGATGCACACAGTACGCCTGGGCCAGACGATTTCTCAGGGATCTTTTTTCGTACTTGTTAGGACATTATCACGATTGACATTCACAATGCGGCTACCGCCTTCCTCCAAGGAGCTACTTACCCTAGAGCCATCTCGAGCACCAACCTTATCCTTATCCCGAAGAAAGACAACCCTGAAACATTTCGTGACTTTCACCCGATCAGTCTTTGCACCTTCACCAACAAGATTATCTCCAAGATCATCGCATCTTGCATGGCAGGCCTCCTACCCAATATCATCTCGGAGGAGCAGAGTGGCTTCGTTAGGGGTAGAAACATCCAAGATAACATCATGTTGGCCCAAAAGTTAGTCACCTGCATGAAGCTCCCAGTAAGAGGGGGCAACATTGCCATCAAATAGGACATAGAGAAAGCCCACGACCGACTGGATTGGCAATTCATGATTTGGGTCTTCAGAGCCTTCATATTTTCTGAAACTTGGATCAACATCGTGTGGAGATCGATCAGCAACTCGTGGTTCTCCACGATTATTAATGACCATGCGGATGGCTTCTTCAAATCTAGTCGTAGGTTTAGGCAAGGAGATCCTCTATCCTCCACCATCTTCATCATTACGGCAGACGCTCTGAACAGAAACCTTAATAAGATGGCACACTCTCCCAACTTCCAGCACTACCACACAGCCAGCGGCTGCCCGATTATCACCCACCTGGCCTTCGCCGATGATATACTCATATTCTCTGCCGGGACACCGGATCGGTGGACGTCGTCCACCGTAATCTCCAGGGTTATGAAAGGTGCTCCGGACAGAAGATCAATCCGGATAAAAGTGTTATCTACACCCATCACAATATCAAAAGAGAGCAAGCGGCTAGCATCTCGACCACCACCTCATTCCCCATCCAGCACCCTCCATTCCACTACCTGGGGTGCCCCCTCGTGTACGGCAGATCTAATGCCGAGATCTTCGAAAACTTGATCACCCGCATCAGGAAGAAGCTCGAGGCTGGCACAACGCTACGCTTTCCTCTGGAGACAAGATTATCCTCATCAATCACATCCTCACATCCATCCCCATCTACACCCTAGCTGCCTGCTCCCCTCCCAAGAAAGTTCTATCCTACATCTAAAGCCTCTTCAGCAACTTCCTCTGGGGACACAGTGGCGGCCATGATAAGCACTACTGGGCCAGCTGGGATACAATGGCTCGCACCACCGGAGAGAGAGGCCTGGGCTTCACGAAATTGTCCCACATCGTTAATGCCTTTTCAATAAAATTGTGCTGGAAGCTGCGCACGGGTCAGAATTTATGGTCCAGATTCATTAAGGCTAGATACTTCAAGCATATCCAACCGTCCACGGCCATCGCTAATAGCAGATCTTCCACGGCCTGGCGTCGCATTCTCATCGGGCGATTACTCGTCGAACCAGCGATCCGCCTTGAGGTGGGCGACGGCAAAGCCTCACCATTTCTGGAGCGCTGGGCAGACGATATCCTGCTCTCCAATATTTCTGCTGCTCCCAAGAACAGCACTATCAAGGACCTGTGGGACCATCCTAATAACACCTGGAATTGGAACAAAATCAGGGTTTGGGCTGGTTCCGAGGCGGTTACTTACATCCAAAGTTCTGGAGTTCAGATCGGCACGGACGCAGACAAGCTCGAGTGGTCGCCCGACGTTAACAGAGCATTCTCGGTTAAGTCAGCCAGAAGTGTCATCCTAGGTCCCGCGGCTACATCGCCTACTATTGCGTCCTTCTGGCAGAATTGCATCCCCAAGAAGTGGTCCTTCCTCATCTGGAGAGCCCTTCGCAACATCCTCCCCACTGCTGACACTCTCAACACCATCGGCTTCAGCCTTGCTTCTGCTTGTACATGCTGCTCCGACCGACAATTAGAAACGTTCAACCACATCCTCGGTCAAAGGGAACAACCGATCAAGGTATGGAGAGCTCTTTTCCAGCATTGCAGAATTCCTCAAGGGGGCTACAACTTTATACACACCATGGCCACCTGGGCCTCAATGTCCCATGGCCACCAGATCGTCGATGCGGCCGCCACGTGGGTGCTTTAGAAGAATCGGAACAAAGCCAGATATGAAGGTCGCCAGTACAACGCAGACCAACTTATATGGGAGACCAATCGTCAGTGCCGCAAAAGGAGATCCCTCTGCAAACATGACCAGACGACATTTTGGAACTCTCTTCTTGACCCGGATTAGCCGGGGTGACTCTCATTTTCTCTTCTTTTGTCAGTATACGTGTATAGGCTTCAGTATTTTGTGCCTTATGGTATACTTGTAAAGGTTCGACCTCTCGGCCTTCTTGAATAAAATGGGTGGTTCTTTAAAAAAAAATTTATATATATATATATATATATATATATATATATATATATATATATATATATATATATATATATATATATATATATATATATACAGTAATATAATAGTACAGTGATACTATACCTTTACTGTACAGTAAAAGAGTAATAATACTACTAATCAAGGTATATTCGGGCCGGTCAGGGCCGGCCCACGGTCCAATGTCTGCGGGCCAGACCGGGCTCGGGCCGGTCCAGGACCGGCCCAGGGAGATTTGCGGTCCGGGCCAAGCCCGGCCCGGTTTTTAAGTATCCGGCCCAGCCCGACCCACTGGACCGGACCCAGAGTGGGCCGGTCCAGGCTGAACCGGTCCACGGGCCGGGCCGGGCCTAGGTCGGTTCAGGCCGGTTCAGGCCGGTTGAACCGGACCGGCCCGGTTTTTTCTTCTTTTTTTTTTTACAGTTTTTTTTGTATTTTTTTCCTTTTTTTTAACAGTTTTATTTTGTATTTTAATTTTGAAAATTTGTAATTTACTTTTAATTTAGAAAAATGTTTAATTTGAAAAATGTTTATAAAATGTGTAATACAAAAGTTTGTAATTTGAATAGTAAAAGTTTAAAAATTTGTAATACAAATGTTTATAAGTTTGTAATACAAATGTTTATAAAAAATTTGAAAAAAAAATGATATATAAATGTTTATAAAAATTTACAAAAAATGTTTATAAAAATATATAAAAAATGATATACAAATGTTTATACAAAAATGTCTATACAAATATATACAAATGTTTATAAAAATTTATAAAAATTTAAAAAAAAACATTTCTCCCTCTTCCTTTATCCGGGCTTGGGACCGGCAAATGCTTGTTTGGCATAGGCGGAGTTAAAAAATATTTTTTTTTTAAATAAAAAATAGTTTTTGAAAGTATAAGTTAAATTTTGAATAGTATAAGTTAAAATTTAAAATTTGAATAGTATAAGTTAAAAATAAAAAATAGTTTTTGAAAGTATAAGTTAAAATTTAAAATTGAAATGTATAAGTTTAAATGTACATACCTAATACCTTGCACTGTAGCCTCATTGTTGTTCGCCTTCATGCAATGAAAGCGATTCCAAATCCAGCTCGTGGACATCATGATCTTCTTCATATTTTTGGTTTTGTGTTCTTCTATCGGCTTTCATCCAATCTTGTACGCACACTATTGCTTCCAAGATATCGGGCTTCAAGCGGCTCCTCCTATCGCTCAACATCCTCGAACTTGCACTAAAACAGGACTCCGATGCTACCGTAGACACCGAAACCATCAGTAGATCACGTGCGATGTTAGAAAGCACAGAAAATTTCTTGTCGTGTCTCTTCCACCATTCTAAAACGGCGAAGTGATCTGGAGTCTCATCTTCGTCTTGATAAGAATTAAGGTAAAGAGACAACTCTTGAGTAGGTTGGGAAGATTGCTTTTGTTTCTTTCTTTGCAGTATGCGACCGGCTGCTGATAGCTTAGACGCCAAGCCGGAGCTACTACTAGCCCCCCTGAGTTGGTCGGGTCGACGTTGCTCCTTCTTCGTATAGTAGAACTAACCTTTCCAACGCAACTTTAACTTCTCCCTTCATGTCAGTAACGTCTATACCCATATATTCTCCATATCCATCTAATAAAACCTCTACGCCATCCAATTTGATTGTAGGATCAAATATGAAAGCCAAACAATATAAAAGAGGTACTTCACCCCAATATTTCTTGAATTTGGCTTCCATATTTCTCACCGCATATTCAAAATTTGGATAATCTCTATATTTAGAAAATAAATAAGACATGTTACAAAGTTCACGTAAAGCTAAGCAAGATGTGGGATAATAAACACCAGAAAGAGTTAATGTAGCATTGTAAAAAACTTCTAAAAATTCACAAACACTTTCAGCTGCTACCCAATCATCAGTAGTAACTTGATATTCAAAGGTGACATCCGAACTACAATAATATGTAATAGCACTCTTAAAAGGAATTGCAGATTTCAACATTAAGTAGGTGGAGTTCC
Source organism: Iris pallida (assembly GCA_029216955.1). Lineage (NCBI taxonomy): Eukaryota > Viridiplantae > Streptophyta > Magnoliopsida > Asparagales > Iridaceae > Iris > Iris pallida. The sequence continues at coordinate 9,455,515 of JANAVB010042419.1, read as the reverse complement.
ACCTATTTGGTATATCCTTCACAAATCTTCTAAAAGTAATACCAAAATGTGCGCACGTGCATGCAAAACTTTGTTGTCTACTTGGAGACGAGTTAAGGTGGAGCAAGCATTGTCGCAGAGTGTCTAAATGGGAATCAAAAAATTTTAAACATTCTTTAACAACTAAGTTAATTATATGGCAAGCACACCTAACATGCAAAAGTCTACCTTCTAAAATAGGCTGAAAAATCAATGACAAAGAAGACATAGCAGCAGTGTTGTTTGATGCATTGTCCAAAGAGACAGAAAAAATTTTAGCGTGAATATCATATTCACGCACGTGTCTTGAAATCTCACTTGAAATTATAGCGCCCGTGTGTGGACATTCAATAAGTTTAAGACAGATGATGCATTTTTGCAACATCCATTGTGCATCTATATAGTGTGCAGTAATACAAATATAAGCATAACTTCACTTAGTAGTCCAAATGTCAGAAGTAATAGCCAACTTACTAACATTTTGAAAATCCGCTTTCAAAGCGGCTTTCCGCTCGTTAAAGAGACAAATAGCCTCATTTCGAGCTTGTTGTCTACTCACTCTAGTAAAGGAGGGGTTTAGAGAAATTGATGCATAATCTCGTAAAGATTCGCTTTCATCCGTCATGAAAGGAAGTTCGTCACGAATAATATGTTTAGTTAATTCAGTTTTATGCCGAGCAGCTGAGTAAGTAAAGTTACCCATTGAAGAAGAACCGATGGCGCCAAAGCTTATTTGGGTTTGGGACGCTTGAAGTGTGTCCTTCCCGTAGCAAGTGTCGTAGTGTCTGGATATGGTCCCGGTGCCACCGCCCTTCTTCCATGCGTACTGGTTGCAACATTTCTTGCATTACGCCTTGTACGGTTTCGGTTCACCCTTGGCATCTAAAACAAGCGAACCATCAGGAATAGTTTCAAAAATCAAAGTAAAATATTCCCAATACTTAGACCTTTTTTTTCTTTTCAGGACGTTGGGTTGTACTAGCGACTTCCGGAGGAGATGGTTGGAACCCCTCCGGAATCGGATTGGTGGCTACTTGCTCAGGTGGAATTTCAGTACCGTCAAAAAAAGTACTAAAATATTGGTAAGTCTGTCCAGCAAGATCAGGTGGGTTTGAACCTTCACCAGCCATATATAAATAAAATAAAGTAAACTACGTTAGAAGAAAGTAAGGGATTGAGAGGAAGATCGGGAAGCCGTAGAGCCGGAATGGAGTTGGGAGGGAGATCGGGAAGCCGTAGACCACCAGAGCACCGGGGAGGGAAAGCCGTAGAACACCAGAGCACCGGGGAAGAAAAGCAGTAGAACACCAGAGCACCGTAGAGAAATGTAGAGAATTTATGAGGAATGAGTTGTGTTTGAAAAATGGGATTTTTGGCCTATTTATAGAAATTTTTTGGGATTATTTTGGTAATTTTATGCCAAAAATGACCAAAATGCCCCTCCCAACGTTTTAATAACGGCTATATGGGAGAGGCAATTTTGTAAAAGAACCCCCCTCCAACGGTCAAGAAAGCCAAAAAAAAAAAAAAGTCCCAACGGTCGGCTGGCTGGACCGGTCCCAGCAGGCCGGGCTTCGGGCCGGTCCAACGGGGCCGGGCTTCGGGCCGGGCCAAAAAGTTTTTAAAAAAAAAATTGCTGCAGGCCGGGCCGGGCTCGGGCTGGGGGGGGGCGACCCAACCCGTTGGGGGTGGGAGGGCGGGCCGGTTCGGGCCACTGGCGGTCCGGGCCGGGCTTCAAGGGGGGCGGGCCGGTCCGGGCCTGGGTCGGGCTCGGGCTAACCGGCCCTTCTATCACCTTGAACTACTAAGGGGCTGTTTGGATAGATGTAACTCTTTGAAAGTGTGAAAGTGGCACTTACACCAAGATGAGTTGCAGTGCACTTGCAGCAAGTGGTACTTTCCAAAACGTGTTTGGATAGAGTACTTTTTGTCTCCTGCAAGTGGAAAAAAATTGAGTTCGTTGTTTGGATAGTTGTTGAAAGTGAAAAAAAAAATGAGGTCGATTGTTTGGATGGTGTTGAAAGTGAATGTTGGTTGAAGATATAGTAATACTAGGTATAGTTACCCCTAAAATAATTAATAATTACAATTTTTTTAAAATAAAATAATATTCTCATAAATAAACAAAAAAAATCTGATAGACAAATTAAATTAATTATGATAACTAAGTTAATTACGATAAAACGAATTAAATTAATTATAAAAAATTAATATTCTTCTCGAATGTTTTTTTTTCTTCTTTCAAACGAATTCTTAACTGTTAAGATTTCTAAAATATAAATCACTCTCCCCACCACCACACACTTCTTTCATCTGGACTCTTCTTCTTCTTCTATGATTTTTTTTTCTTTCAAACTCTCCCTCTCTCTCTCCTCTCTCTCTCGCTCTCTCTCCACGAACCTCCTCCTCCTCCTCCTCCTTCTTCTTCTTCTTCACTCGTTTCTTCTTTTTCTTCTCAATTTTTTTGGGAAAAAAAGAATCTTCTTCACTCGGTTCTTCTTTTTCTTCTACTCAATTTTTTTGGGAAAAAAAAAAGGCTCCTGGAGGACGTAGGCTCTCGGCCTCGTCGACTAGCTCCAGGCTCTTGGAGGACGTTGGCCCTCGGCCTCGTTGACTACCTCCCGGCGGAGGTCGGCTCTTCCTTGGACCTCGACTCTTGGAGGACATTTCTTTTCAATTTTTTTTTAATGAAGTGTTATTCTTCAGTTCCTGTGAGTTTCAACAAAAAAAATGGTGGAGGTGAAATTGGATCTAAACCAGGGGGACAGGAACTCTGCACTGTCAGAGTTCCCCCCCCCCCCCCCCCCCCCCCCCCTTCTCCGGTTCCTCCTCCCATCCAAACGTCGGAACTGGGTTCACCTCCGCTGAACAGTGGAAAAGACTCTACTTTTCACCTCACTTTCATCCACTCCCTCCGAACCAAACAGGCCCTAATGAATTCTCCCCCCCCCCCCCCCCCCCCCCCCCTCTCTCTCTCTCTCTCTCTCTCTCTCTCTCTCTCTCTCTCTCTGTTCTCGTAACAGAACATTAAAAGAACAAAGAAAATGGAATCAAAGACAATGGAAAGAAAGAGAATTAGGGAGGAGAGAGAATGTCTTTCTCTGAGAAATTCATTTCCCATCCTGAGGAAATCTCGGCAAGAAGAAGTTAAAGAAAAGTTAGAGGAAGAAAAGTGTACACTGTGAGAGCATACCAGAGGAAATGAGAACGTTGAGCGCCCACCTCGATGGCAGCGGCGCTCACCGGGGTTCTGAGATGGAGGCGCTGGCCGCACGCACGGGCGGATCGCGGTCCCGGCAGAAGTTGCCCGCGCGCGCGGACTCTAGGTCTATAGCGTCTGCGGTCACGACGAGAAGTCGGGGCGTCAACGGCGCTGCGGAAGCTTGACGGGGATGGCAGCGGCTGTTGGTGTTCGGGAAATTGGATGCGACCGCGACTGCGGCACCGCTGGAGGAGGGCAGACGCCTGTGGACTGGCGGACACAGACATGACGGGTCTAGGCGATCGGCTGCCGCCGATCTGATGTTTGCCGACGTGGGGTGGCACGGTGAAGACGGAGGCAGCTTGCCCAGGTTTGAGGCGCAGGTCGGCATAGAGTCGTCGGCGCAGGCATCGACAAGGGCCGCTGGAGTCACATGTGAGAGTGGAGGTCTGGGAACTCTGGGGTCAGGTGGTCACAGCGACGGGATGTGGTGGTACGAGGAAAACGCATGGGCGGTGATGAAGAATCAGTGAGTACATTTTCCCCTGCTTTTGGTAACAGTGGTGGTGGGGTGACTCTGTGGAGATGGTAGTCATTTTGTATGTTGGCCGGGATGGACGAGGTGGTGGTGGCAAGGAAGGTCATCGAACAGGGTGCTGGTGATGGTGGTGATGGTGGTGTCGATTTTGATTGGAGCATGGTGTCAGGCCTACGCAGAGGAAAGAGGAAAACTGTCGATGGCAGTCAGCGGGGCTGGGTATCGCCGATAGTGGAGCCCCGGATGGGTGTTGGGTGATCGTTGGCACTGGAGCCCCGGATGGGTGCTGCAACGATAATGGTTGTCGATAAGGGTTATGTCGCGTTTTTGGGTTGGGGATGAAGTGTCGGGGTTGTCCGACACGACATGGTAAATATATATGTATAAATAATGGAAGGAAAACTGGGTGAATACAGACACGGACACGTTACACAATGGCTACGGAGGTGGTGATGTCTGGTTGTTCTGTGGCTGGGTGGTACATGTGGACAAGGGAGCGGGTCGACAGAAACGGTGGTAGAGAAGCTTGATCGCTAGGAGAGGGGACTAGGTATGTATATGTTATGAAGGTCTTAGTCGGTTACAGAAAGGCTTCCTATATAGTTAGACCATCTCCAATGGTGATTTCTAAAATTGAGTTCTTATCCTACTTGGCATTGTACTTTAAGGAGATTTCTATCCTAGTTGGAAGAGTTTCTACATAGAAATTATACACATACAAAAAATGCTCTCCAATGGTTCTCCATTTCTATCCTATGTGTCACATAGTAAAAGGACCAATTTAATTGTGTGGGGCCCAATAATAATTGTCTTGAGAGATAGGAGAATTTCTATGAGAGTTTCTACATGTAGAAACCCTCCTAGAAAGTTTCCATCCTACATCATTGCCACCTAGGATAGAAATGGTGATAGAAACCACCATTGGGAGAAGTTTTTCTAAAATGAGTTTCTTCCATAGGAATAGGGAAGATAGAAACCCCCATTGGAGATGGTCTTAGAGAAGTAGGATAGAATAGTTAAGGATAGCTTGAATATATGTTTAAATGCAAATTATCACACTAGTTTCGAAAATACTTAATCTATTAATATACTAACAATCTTTTCTTTATTTTAAATCGAATAAATATTTAAAACAAGTTTAATCGTAATCCTAGTAGATATTATTAATTTAAATCAATACAAAATATAAAATATTTTAACCTAATCGAAATTTGTTAGTATATGGGAATACCAATTTAAATTAACATCAAATCATATAAATTCAAAATAAAGAAGCGACAACATAATAGCTTTAGAATAAGAATTTATGTATTCAAAACAATTCAAATAGTACAATTTAAATAAATCAAATAATTGATTATCAAAAATATAATTCGATATTATCAAACAATTTAAAATATATATTTTATAAATCTAGAACTTATTAAAGAAAAATACTTCGATAAAAATATTTTATTGTTTCCAAAAATACTCTTGATTTTCAAATCCATTTTGGAAACCCATTTCAATAAAATCCAAAATAATAACCAACTCCTTTCATAATTCTATAGTATCTTTTGACAAAATAAATTAGCACTTATCAAAATATTTAATTTATAACTCGTTTTTCTATAAAAGGATTTAATAAAAAATATCCTTTATATACAATAATTAAAATAATTAAATAAAATTTAAAAAAATCCGTGAAGAGGAGTTACAAAAATACCCACCTTAGAAATAAATTTGTCCTCGAATTTAAGGACTACTAAGATAGGAGAGCTTGGTGGATCGGTGAAAAGATAGAAAAAAAAATTATGACAAGAAATATTGATCAAATAGACGGAAAAAAAAAACTTTATTAAGAACACAGGTCGGCTAGTGTAACACCCAGTTTTCCAGATGAGGGTAATTTTGAAATTTTATATTTAATATATTTAATTATGGTATTTAAAATTTTAATATAATTTTTGGTGATTTTTAATAATTTTTAAAAACTATTTAAATCATGACTTGTGATTTGGTGTGCAGCTAGTGAAGCCGTAGTGACTGTCTGCCCTAGAGCCTAACCATGTGGGTAGAGATTTGTTTAGTACATTTAGCTTGAGGGTAATTTGGTTATCTTGAATTTATTTGAATTTATTAAAATTATTTGAAATTTAATGTATATTATATTAAATGGTGTGGTTTAATATTATTTAATTAATTGCCATGTGATTGTTTTAGCCCTAACCTAGATTGGACCTAACCTAGATGACTCATGACTAACTTAGTGAGCCACTTGAGAATTAGATGAGTTGGTTAGGGGTTAAGTCAAGTTTAGTCATGGTTAAGTGATTTGCAAAGGACTAAGATAGAACCTTTGTTCTAGGCCATCTATTTTTCCCTTGATTCAATCCTAGCCATAGGATGAAACCCAAAAACCCTAACCCTAACTTTATGACCAGCCAAGAGACCCCCCCCCTTGCCTATATAATGCCTCTTTGGGGATTTGTGCCTCTTTCTTTAATAACTCTTCATTTCTTAAGGGAATAGGTGAGCCTTCTTAATTTCCTTCCTAGTTTAATCAATAGGACTCCTTTTTGATTGAAATTTCTTCCATCATGATCTAATCAATGTCTCTTTGCTGATGGTGGAGTCAAATCTCAGATTTGCATCAATTTGGGGATTTGGGATGGCTTTGAAGAACTCATTAGAAGAGGCTTTTTGTGTGAAGAACAACCAATAGGTACAATCTATTCTACCCATTAAAACTAGGTTTAATTTGCATATTCATCTAGCCCTAGGTGTCCTGATTCTATAGGTATAGGGTTTCCCAAGTTTCGTGTCCTTTCGTGTCCATTTTGGACACGTATCAGTGTCGTTTGCATTGTGTTTGTCGAAATGCCTCAATGGGCATTTCGTGTGCATTTTTAGTTTTTGTTTGAATAGGAAATTAGGTTTTGACCTCGTTTATAGGTTTCCTGTATCCTTGTGTTATTTTTGTGTCGTGTCGAGTCTGCACAGACACGTGTACACGTGGCCGCGCGCGCGCGTGCACAGGCACTGTGCATGCCCTGGTGCTCGGGCATGATTGCGACACGGACACGCGTCGTGGACACTTGAAACTTGACACACACCAAGGGGCAATGTCTGTCACCCCGTGTGTCAAGTTGCACGTGTCCTCGTGTCGTGTCGGACACGATATTTCGTGTACACTGGGAACACATTATGTGCGTGTGTGTACTGAGTTTATATTCTGTGTTCTAATTGATTTAATGCTTGTAAATGATGTTTTAATGATTAATTAGGTTCTAAATATCATGTTTAATCCCTGTTATTATAGGGTTACATATTTGTTTGGGTTAAGGTGGTGTTTTGGCTCGAAATGGGTTCGAATGAATGTTCACTGATACCAAGTTCAGTTCTTCACTTTTCAGAAGTTAAATGATGTTGAATTGTGTTTTAAAAATTGCTAATTAGGTCCTAAATGTAATGTATACTCTATAATAGATTAAGCCTACATGTTAGATTTAGATTCTCATGGTAGCTTGGATTTTTGTACATAGTTTGTATTTTCGATTTGTGAGTTGGGAATGGAATCCCTGAGTACATGGCATGAACTGATTCCTTTCTTTATATAACTGAACCTGAGATTACACTCTCATATGTACTGCATACACACACTTAATTATTCCTGTACATGAAATCTGAAGAATGACTTCACACACATTCATGAACTTCACACTCACATGTACCTGAAATTTGAGGTAGTGTTGAATTGAAATGATGTGGGTCAAGTTTCAGATTTCACTGTTGAACCAATTCACTGATTTCCAATGTGATATCACTGCTAATTCCTAAATTGTTTTCCTTTCCCTTTTTCTAACTAATAACTGAATTTTCTTGCTTCACTCAAAAAACTGAGTTTGTTAATGTAGGAAAGTGAAGTCTCTTAGTTCGATTTGGCTTTTGAATGTGGGAATGAGATTTTGACATATTGATTGAGTTTTGAAATCAGTTAACTGTTTGAATTGATTTTGTGGTTTGAACTGAATTGTGACCCCAATGTTCCTGGGCATTGTTGGGATTTTTGAACTGATTTTGATCTTCTGTATGGACTGAACTGGGATTTGTGATAACTGAATGCATTGTGTACATGATAGAGTAACTGTTAGAGTTTCACAAATTGCATGAGATTGATGAGACTGTGCTCAGTTTCAAATTCCTGAAACTTTTCTGAACCTGGGAATAACTGACTGAACCCCCATGTGTTTTTTTTATTAGATTTTGTTATTGTATTCCTGAGATTTTAATCCATGTACATGTGAATTTACATTACTACAACGTGGGCATGAGATTGATGAGCTGTTCTAATCCATTCTGAAAATGATTTAAATTCCAGCAGTCCTCAATTTCAGTTTCTGAAAACTGATTTGAATGTAAGGTTGCCATGTTAAATCCATTTGCTTGTGTAACCCACTGTTGGTTTAATGAGAACTGTCATTTAGACCTTCTTTTCCCTGAATACAATCCTGGGATTAAATTCACTTTTGCACACTGGTTTCCTGTTTTACTGAGACACTTGCATTGACAGCACACACACACAAGATATTCATATACACATACATGTTATTTTCCCTCACATGGCTGTGCATTTTGTACACACAATAACTGAGAACCTACAAGCCTCTATCTATACTCACACACACAAGAAAACTGTCTTTCACACACCTTCACAGGACAGCCCCTAACCAATTCTTAACATGCCCAAACCAGTCCTTGCTCACTTACATGCCTCTCACACAATCTGAAATTAACTTCCCTCACTTGTTTTTCACTGTACCCTTTTGCACTGCAGAATTGATTTCCTTTTCTTCCAATAACTGAGATGTAATATGAACTTTGGGTTTTATTGTTCCTGGGATTATATTTTGATTTGAGTATGTGTATGTTAGTTATCAGCCCATAGGCCTTTAACCTGCCTAAATCAGCATATAGCAGTCCTAAAACAGCCTATGCTAGCATGTAACTTCCCCATTTTTTTTTTCTAACTCATATATGCCTATGTGTGTGTTGTGAGCCTGCCTATATGAATACATGTATGTATGCAACTATTAGATGAAATTTATGCAACTGATTGTAGACTGAGAATTTGATAGAGGTTAACTAATTTACTATGCTATATTTGATTCCCTAATTAGATTCCAGTCATGTTAGTATCACACACACAAATCATGACACTCACACACATTTATGCATTCCTTATGTGTACATATATGTATATATATAGATGTTCCTAATCTACATGTATGTGTACTTACATATATATACATGTATTCTGGGAAATGGTTATATTAGCCTATGTGTAATGTGTAGTAGGTTGTGTGGGAGGTTTTCAATTGCCTATTGTATTTGGCCTATGGCCTAGGTATATGGTCCATGGTCCTATGTGCACTAGCTAACTAGACTTGTTGACTTGTTGTTCTTGAAATGGGAGTGCTAGCAAGATTAGACTTGGTTGAGTCTAGATTAGACTTGTTTAGACCTAGTTAGACTTTTTAGACCTAGATAGTTGAGTCTAGACTATCTTTGACCATAGTTGACCTAGTTTGACTGGTATAGTTGACTGAAGTTGACCAAGAGTTGACTTTGGTCTAGATTGACCTAGAATCTTGTAGAATGCATAGTAGGACTTCATTATATCATTTTAGACTTGTTGTGACTTGTGTTGCTCTAACTAGGAGTCAGGTGCCTCATCTCGGACAGTACATTTTCACAGCTATTCAGATACCAGGCGAGTACATTCTCTGATCATTTCATAACTTGCTTAGAATTATATTCCTGCTCTAGTTTACCTTATTTGATGCTGTCACGACATTATCACGGATTGATACTATATGGATCCTTGCTTGAGATGTTATCCCCCTCGGGAGCATCGGATACATTGTGCCATGTGTTTCATGTACATCGTGTATTCCTCGCTCTCCTGTTATCCATGTTTATCATGTGCTTCATGCTCGTTCGTGCTTGCTTGTGTACTCTCATGTGCTATCATGATCGGTCGTGTTTCCCATGAATCTCATGTATAACCTATACTTCATGTGCACCCTTCGTGGGCCTTCGTGTGGAATTCATGTGCACTCAGTTCTCTGAGCCTCGTGAATACTTCATGTATACCCATCTATGGGCTTCATGTGAAAATTATGTGCGTAACATAACCTGTCTGGATCCTTGTGTATTGATTGGGGCTTGGGGGAGTATAAATAGTCATGTGAACAATTCCAAAGTATAATAGCCATGTACACCTCTTTAGTATAGCCATGTGCAAATCAAGCCGTTCACATGTCGACTTTGTACTCTAAATTACTAGTCACTGGTAGCTCTCTACTTATAGTAGATATTCTATTACAGTTTTCTCCCTATTTACATCATGTATCTTCTTTCAGTTTCATGTATCGTACTCTCTTGTATGTTTATATTTTCTAACCTGTTATGATCTGCGTGAGATGTATTGTGCTCGCTCCCGTCCTGACTGAACCTGTTAAAAATTTTACAGAGGATGATGAGGAACCCTGCACCCCTTACTTTGGAGCTTGCCTAGATGACACTCGCGACTTGGACCCCTGGGGAGGTTCAGGCAGCTACTGAGGATGGCACCCTTGCTTAGTGTAGATGGCTTAGCCTGTTCTCTCTTCATGAATAGCTGTTGTTTTATTTCCAGAGTTGTATATTCTTAGAGATATTGGACTGGTAGATGTTGAGATTGTTATTCTTCTGTTGTGCCTCAGTTGAGGAGTTTCTTATCTATTTCCATTCGTGCTACATTCTACATTAGTTTGTGATTGAGTTGTACCTCTGTGTTGGACTCCTTTTGGGAGGGTATTATATGTTAGCTAGTTATAGTCCATGACCTAGAACAGCGTTCTACCGCCGACACTGTGGCGTAGGCTGGGCGCTGTCACGTACTCGTACCCTCACGGTGGGTGCGGGTCGTAACACGTTTTTAGTGGTGGCCCATGCAGGTCGAGTTTGTGTAGTGGTATTCGAACTAGAGTACCACTACAGCCTGCAGTAGGATTAGGAGTTATTTTGAGGTACTCAATCACATTAGGAAAAACTCTAACTGAATTCCTACTATCTAATTTCTGATACTTCCTTGAATAACTGTCCTCCCTTGAACTATCGTTTCTATCTCAGTATTGATTCCTTGTTTGATTTGTCTCCAGGATGGTGATTGAGACACGATCGCATCGCTCTGGCTCAGCAGACGCTGGTGAGAGGCCTACCACCCCTCACCCGATTGTGGATGCTGGGACCACAGCACCCCCTATTTCTGCTCATATAGGAGCTTCTGTAGCTTTTGGGAGTGCACCTCCACCTGTCCGGAGGTCTTCTCCCGTCATCCCAGATCTGTACCAGCAGCAGTTACCTTCAGGGACAGTGGATGCGGCTCAGATGTTTGCCCTTTTTCAGCAGTTCTTGGAGTCTCAGCGACAGATACAGCAGAGCCAGTCTGCTGATATCCGACAGAGCATGCAGGATACTCATCAGTTAGTCAGGACGACAGTAGAGCTAGTGGCTGCTCAGCCACAGGGAGGTCAGATGCAGCCGTATCAGCCGAGGACTCCAGACATCCAATCCTTCAAGAAGATGGGACCCCGAGATTTCAAGGGTACAGAGGGCATCATATACGCTGACGATTGGATAGAGCACATTGAGAAGATATTCAGATTGGCACAGATACCAGCAGGATTGCAGATCGAGGCAGCCGCCAGTCAGATACAGGACTTGGCCCGTACCTGGTACCAGATGGACCCGAGGGTTGGTATAGCGGTCAGACTTGGGCAGCATTCAAGAAACTATTCAAGGAGAAATTCTTTCCTGATACTGTAACGCCCCAGTCCCAAAATACGTAGGACCAAGTACGTAGACATGCCAGCTGTATACATACGAAATACATGGACCTCGTATGTATACATAAGCTGTAAATGTAGTAATCCAAGACAACTAAATCTCATCCACAAAGATAAATAATGATATAAATCGACTTTGAGTTTGTCATGTACACAATAGTTGGGCGGAGACAAAGTCCACTACCAACCAAATTAAATAGAGAAAAAAAATATACAAGAAAAGAATTTAGCAAGCGAGAGCAAGTGACGAGTCCAAGCGAAATCATCACGGAGGAAGGAATGGCCTTAGCTAGAGCACCTGCAAGAAATCACGAAAACACACACCTGGGGAAAAACCAGGTCCTCAGAGGGACATAACAAGACACATAATATCATGCCAATAACTGAATAGTAAGAGCTCAATAGAAATATACATGCGTAAAGGTTCCTAACCATTCTATGTGATATATACTTTGAGAAGACAACGTTCTACGCAGGAGCTTATAGTGTTCAGCATAGATGGAGAGAGAGTAGTAGTAGGTAGCGCTCATAAGAGGCACTATCAACTATGGGCAGAAAGTAGTTCTCATACGAGAACTATCGGCCCCGGGGCAGTAAGTAGCGCTCATCCGAGACACTATCGGCCCAAATCTATATGTGTACTGAACAGGTAGCCCCTACGCTAATAACTGTCTTCCCCCCTCCCAATGATACTACACATGCGTCGCCTCCACGACACTGTTTAATCCTTAATAACTGCCAAGTCTTCTACCAAAAATCTATTAGCAGTTACATCCTAACGTACGGCCTTTACGCACCGATGTACGGTCGATACGCAAGTCCGAAGCTATATGCGACTCGCAGCTCAGACACAACCCGTGGCACATCGTGACAGTTCATGAGATGCACTTAAACATACGGTGGTCCCTTAACTCTAAGTCAATTGCACAAAATATAGTAATTTGTATCTACATATAATTTAAAAGAAAATAGCTTGAAAATAAACACAACATGCATGTTATTGAGCAGAAATTTTAAACAGTAGTGGCAAGGTGTCTTGCCTGGTGTTACGCCTGGTGTGGTGCAATGATCCAATAAGTCCTCTTTGGTCCAATAGCCGGTGTCGATGTGCAAGGGTCCAAAATTCATAAGAAATTAGAAAGGCACGACTTAGTCACGATCAAGGATTGTACATCCTAGTCTAGAAAGTGATTTTTGATGGTCTTATAGTATTCAGAAAATATTTATACTTATTTAACCCCAAAAGTAGTTATATAATTATTCAACCCATTTAGAAATTCCTATAGTTTATAAAGAATACTTTATATATAAATCTTTGAAACAGAGTGCTTATACTTCTATTTTGAAACTATAATATACTTTATTTCAAAACCAAATTAATTGTTAAATATAAGCCCAAGCCCATAAATAATTTAGAAATATCTATTTTAATATTTATTTATAAATTCTATAACCCCAAAAATTTATAATAAGTTTTATATATAAGCCCATGGATATATTATGTACATATTTTTAAAGTAACCATATAGGGAGCTCATTCTTACATTCTAAAACCCATTGGACTAAGACCCAAAAATAATAGTATAAGTAAGTAGGCCCAGCCTAAGGGATTTAGCCTATAGTAAGAATATAATTTTTAATTTCACTTCATAACAAGGTATACCAAAATAATAATAATAATAATAATAATAATAATAATAATAATAATAATAATAATAATAATAATAATAATAATAATAATAATAACAATAATCATAATAATAATAATAATAATAATAATAATAATAATAATAATAATAATCTCCATCAAACCCATCCCCCCATGCTCATTCCATCCATCAAAATTAACAGGTGAGAGAGAGAGAGGGGGAGAGAGAGAGAGAGGGAGAGAGAGACTCACAGAGGGGGGTTTCGGGCCCTGGCTCCGCGGCGGCGTCGGATCCGACGGAGAGTGATGGTGGCGTGGCGCGCTGAAGGGCGGTCGGCGGGGAGTCGACCAAGGCAGCGGCGAGGTGGCGGCGTCGGCGCAACTCCGGGCGGAGGCCGGCGATCGATGCTTGAGTCGGCGGCGGATGAGATGTGGAGGAGGCGGATGCTCGGCTGGCAATGGTGGGAGCATGGGCGGCGGGGACAGCTCCGGCGGGCGCCTTAGGCCGGTGCGGGTCTTTGGCGGATGCGGTCAGCGCCGGTTTGGGCGGCGCGCGAAGGAGATGCGACCTGGGCGGCCGGAGAGCCACGGCTCTGGCGCAACGGTCGTCCTCCAGATCCGAGGCTGAACAGGAGCCTCGACGAAAATTTTGGCCGTGGGAAGCCCAACTCAGCGGTGGAGGAAGGATCCGAAGGTTCTCGCCGGCGACTGCCAGCGTGGCGGAGTCGAGGTAAGGGTCGTCCCCTTCATTTTTCTACTGTTGTGGTCGTTGTGGACTGTAGTAGAGTGGAAGAGGTGGTGGCGATGGCCAGGGGGATTGTGGTGGTAATGTCGGAGACGATATGGTGGATGCGGTGGTGTCGGAATGATGATGACGGAGATGGTGGTGGTGCTGGCCGGGGAACACAGGGTGTTTCGGTGGTGGCCGATCAACGGAGTTTGTGATGGGATCGTCTGGGATGACGTTGGTGGCGGTGGAACGGTGGCAGTTTGTCGAGAAGGTGTAGGGTTAGGGTTTTGTCGACGTGTCGGTGTGTGTGTCGACACGAAAATGATGGACGTCCGGGGTTGTCGGACGAGATAAAATTGTATCTGTAGTGGGAAAAATTTTTAGTGGATGGGAGGCACGGACACGGTACACAATGGGGTTGTGGATGGAAATTATGGAGGAGTACCTGCCTATATATATAGGATGTGGGAATTCCCATTAGGATAAGTCTTGGGTTTGTTTAAACCATATTTAGATAATAGCTACAAATAAATTAAATCCAAATTCAAATCCAATTCCAATCTAAATCCAAATTCAATTTAAATAGATTTTTAGTTTGAAATCAAATGACATAAATCAAATTACAAATATTTACTTATTTAAATAACTCCATAAATTCAAATCAAGATTTAGATGCCAAAATATTTTCAAATTATATTTTCTAAAATACTAATAATATTAATTTCGAAAATTACAAAAAAAATAAACTAATAAATAATTACTAATTATATATGTATGCATAAATACTGTTTTCATAATTATGCCTTCCTAGTATGAAATATAAATATTATTTTATAAAAAAAATTTCGAGAAATGAAAGGCTTTATAAATAAAATAGCAACTTGAAATTTTGGATGATAACAAAATAATTATTATATACATTATCTTGAAACTTTAAAAATAGAAAAAAAAATATTTTCAAAAATATGTACGCTCGCACATAATCGCCCTCGTCGAGCAATTTTGAAAAAAAGTATAAATGTCGTGCGCGACGTAAATACGGCTATGCGACGTATAATACGAAATTTTAAATCAGTACCAAAATAAATAAATAAAAATAGTAGAAATTTAGGGGTCTTACATCCTACCCAACTTAAAAGAATTTCGTCCTCGAAATTAAGGATTAATAGGGGGTGAGAAGGTAGAAGGGGTATGACAAGTCTTCGGGCGAGGCAAAGGAATAACGCCTTAACATAAACAAGCATTTAGGAGGTCACAATGGTAGGTTCAGGATCAAGGGAAAAGACGAATAGTTTTAGGATGAGGATATAGCCACGGGTTGGTAATGGCTAATTACAGTGGTCATAAGTGATCGGACAACTAAAGGGGATATTCGGCACGAGGATTTCGTCCTTCTAAAATAGGTGGAAGACGAAAGCGATAGAGGTTTCCAAAGATGAATTTATCGAATATGAATACGTGGTTCAAAGGTGACCGAAAAAAAATTCAAAAAGAATTTTCAAGGCAGTCGTGGATGGGACTCTAAAGGACAAGTTTAGCTATGTCTCATCCACGTAGAACGATAAATAAAAGCGAACCAAAGTGCACTTGGTTGATCAGACCATTATGTACCGGTTCTGAATAGACAATACGTTAGTGGGAGCGACCCAATTAACATATGCCTTGGACAAGCTCGATAAGGAATAAGCTTGCAAAAACTAGGCTACATTAGCATCATTAGTCAAAATGGTAAATACATAGGCACGCGAGTTTAAGATTTAAAGAAGGTAGAATGATTCTAAGTTATACAGTCATCCTATAGTCTTCTTGTCCAAGTCCTTGGTTGGCGAGACGGGTAAGGTCCTCTAGATTCTAGGTTAAGCTTGCTAATATAGGTCACTAGGTCAAAAGGGGTTGCTAGTTCCTAAGGCTAATTCATAAGGTATTCTACCCAACTTAAAGAATTAAACTAATGGTGTGATAGGTCCAGCAATCAAGATAAAATGCAAGGTTAAGCATGTAAGGATTTTAGTAGAACAAAAATCATATATCGGATTAAAAGAATCGAGTCGAGGTCGAGTCTCATCTATGGTTTAAAGTATATTGGTTTCATGGTAAGGATTAGAGTCCAGTCATTTTGACCCGAAAGTCGCAATATGAAATTAGAGTACAAGGAGACATGTTTTAGTGGCACGTGATATACCTACATGAAGGTGGGCTCGTGTAGGTCTTGCATATGAAATTTGTTGGATGGAAAATTCTAGTGTTGTGCTCCAAATATCCAAGTCACGATAAGAGATTCCAAAATATTTAAAATAGAAAGTGGGAGTTCATGAGGTGAATAGTAATACTAAAAAATATAAGGGCGATCAAGTTAAAGCATGCAACAAAACTAATTAGAAGTTCAGCAAAATAATTTAGGATCACAATTCTAGAGAGAGAAAAAAAAACTTCCTAAATGAATACAGTCAATGAACCATTAACCATCATTCGATTTGCAACTGGGTTAGAAGGTTACCCTAAAAGATCGAGATTCGAGGGAAAAATCGAGTGTGTCAAGATAGAGATATAGTCATGTAAATTTGGTAGATGATTAACAACACTTGTGTATATACTACTACCATGGTCATGAGGGATATGGCAATTAGTATGGAATACTCCTAACTCCTTAAAGTTATCTTAGTGGCCTACAATTAAAAACTAACTGGAGTTTCCTCCAAAAGTTTCTCAATAAAATATAAACTACTAAATTTGTATTTACTCTAAGCTGTTCAACTAAATCATAGCCAACAATTTAATTTCCTTTAATAATCCCAAAGTAAGCTTTTACTATGTTACAACTAACTTTTTCAAAAGTTAACGTTTAAAAACCAACTATTTAAAGCAAGAGTTCATAATTCATGAATCCAAAAAAATTTCATAATCAAATAAAGTTTTAAAACCCAAAATTTTCAAACAACTCCAGAAAAACCCTAGAAAACTCTTAGCATATTAAAAAGCAATCTCAAAATTGAAGTTCAATATTTTAGTGCACTTATCAACCATAACCGACAACATGATTTAAAAACGTTCAAATTCTTTTCTTTTTTTTTCACATCAAAACTTTTTTTTTTCCAATTTATTGATAATCCTAATCAAAACTTTTAACTCAAAATCTAAATAGAATTGTAAATCATAATCACAGGACAAAATTTAAAATTTAAAATTTTTCCTCAAAAATATTTTTATAACTTCCAAAATATTTTAAACTAAAATTTAAAATCAATGCTTCCAGTTTAAATTTGAAATTTAAGGAACATACTAATTGTAAGTTGTACGACAATAATTTCTACTGCTACATTTAAAATCTAAATCATTTTCAGACCAAATTTATAACTGTTCCAAAGGCGTATAACTCAATAAATCATAAAATATCACGACTTGAAAATCAAATTAGTTTTATATTTGCTCAAAGACGTATAGCTATAGTCCAATAGATCATAAATATCAAAATTCGAAAATAATTCAATTGTGCATAAATTCCAACTATTTTCCTGCAGTATCAAAAATAAAATAAAATCCTATAAATCCTTTGATGATCACTACCTAGAAATCTCAAGATTACAACTTCCTTTGTTATCCTATTTACAAATCACCAATAGGTAAATCACACCTTTTTAAAAATGTCTTTTTAATTCGATTAGAGCCTTAAATGTATTCCAATTGCCAATGTAACCCTTCTAGCCATATGGTTGACCAATAAGTATATAGTGGTGTAATCATCTTTCTATCTGTTACTAAGCACGAAAGATGAGAATTTACGGTAAAAGGAGTTCAAGCAGGATGTAAATCAAGGAGGTCGAACGAGAGTTCGAAAGTTGAAGTCAAGAAAGGATATCAAGTAGGTGGATGAGATTCTAAACTCTACTCCTATATTGCAGGCCCGTTCGGTATAGTTATGTAACCGAAACAGCAAACTTGACCTGTATGGGCCACCACAGATACAGCTCTCCGTGCTCTGGAGGCGCAGTTCGAGAGTTTGGTTCAGGGGAACCAGACCGTTGAGGAGTATGCTGGAGAGTTCAGTCGTTTGAGCAGATTCATCGAGGATCTTACCGAGGTCGGGAAGGCGAGGAAGTTCCGCAGGGGCTTGATCAGGGAAATCAAGTCATATACCAAGAGCGACCGCGACGCCACTTTCGAGCAGATTCTAGTAGGAGCCATGACAGCGGAGGACGATCTTGGACTGAAGAATAAGAGGAGGCTAGATACTCAGGGAGCCAGTGGTAGTGCGGGCCCAGTCAAGAGGCCCCACCTACAGATTCAGCAACAGGTTCCCCAATTGCAGAGTCAGCAGCAGTATCCGCAGCAGATGCTACCTCTGCAGTTTTAGCAGCAGTTCCAGCAGCAGTACCAGCAGCCGAGGGTCTACCTTCAACAGCGGCAGTTTCAGGACCGTGTACCCTTTCAGCAGCTACAGATTCAGCAGCAGGTCTCGGAGCAGCAGCTAGTTATTATTTGTCCCTTCTGTAAGAGACCAGGGCATGGTTGGGGCGAATGCCGGAAGAGGTTGGGCAGATGTTTGCTTTGCGGAGGATTCGATCATCGTTTGAGAGAGTCCCCCAGTCATCAGGACAAACAGTTCAGGGAGCAGGAGCTAGGGCTCCGGTAGACCAGCAGACGGGATTACCCTTGCCGACTCAGCAGCAGAGGTATATGCAGCATCAGCAGCAGGCCAGAGGAGGCCAGCGAGGGCGAGCTTTCGCCAGGACAGTCGAGGATGCTCAGGCCAGTAGAGATCTTGCTGCAGGTTCCGATCTATTCAATCGATTCCTTCTGTTCCTTGTTGATTTATCAATTCTGTCCTGTTGTTCTTGTGTTATGTTAGTTTCTTCTGGGATAATCCATATAGGCTAGGTCACCTTGGTTATGGAATCGAAAATCTTCGATGGTCATGTTTAGCTGGCATAGTGAGGACATATAGTCAGATTTAGGACGTATTTCTCGGGTATAGGAATTTAAGGTTTTCGCTGCCAAGCATGCGGCAATGCGAAAATTTTAAATACCATAATTCTAGAGATATGTGCCTTGGTCGAGGACTCTGTGATTATCGTAGCTTTGCTCACTAGCACGACGAAGATTCTGAGTATCATGATTATGGACAGACGCATATGATTATCTGACGGTAAGTTTGAGACTTTGATTGTGGGGTGTTTGACCTAGAGAGACTGCTACCATCTTAATTTCGAGGACGAAATTTTTATAAGGTGGGTAGGATTGTAACACCCAGTTTTCCAGATGAGGGTAATTTTGAAATTTTGTATTTAATATATTTAATTATGGTATTTAAAATTTTAATATAATTTTTGGTGATTTTTAATAATTTTTAAAAACTATTTAAATCATGACTTGTGATTTGGTGTGCAGCTAGTGAAGCCGTAGTGACTGTCTGCCCTAGAGCCTAACCATGTGGGTAGAGATTTGTTTAGTACATTTAGCTTGAGGGTAATTTGGTTATCTTGAATTTATTTGAATTAATTAAAATTATTTGAAATTTAATATATATTATATTAAATGGTGTGGTTTAATATTATTTAATTAATTACCATGTGATTGTTTTAGCCCTAACCTAGATTGGACCTAACCTAGATGACTCATGACTAACTTAGTGAGCCACTTGAGAATTAGATGAGTTGGTTAGGGGTTAAGTCAAGTTTAGTCATGGTTAAATGATTTGCAAATGACTAAGATAGAACCTTTGTTCTAGGCCATCTATTTTTCCCTTGATTCAATCCTAGCCATAGGATGAAACCCAAAAACCCTAACCCTAACTTTATGACCAGCCAAGAGACCCCCCCCCCTTGCCTATATAATGCATCTTTGGGGATTTATGCCTCTTTCTTTAATAGCTCTTCATTTCTTAAGAGAATATGTGAGCCTTCTTAATTTCCTTCCTAGTTTAATCAATATGACTCCTTTTTGATTGAAATTTCTTCCATCATGATCTAATCAATGTCTCCTTGCTGATGGTGGAGTCAAATCTCAGATTTGCATCAATTTGGGGATTTGGGGTGGCTTTGAAGAACTCATTAGAAGAGGCTTTTTGTGTGAAGAACAACCAATAGGTACAATCTATTCTACCCATTAAAACTAGGTTTAATTTACATATTCATCTAGCCCTAGGTGTCCTGATTCTATAGGTATAGGGTTTCCCAAGTTTCGTGTCCTTTCGTGTCCATTTTGGACACGTAACAGTGTCGTTTGCATTGTGTTTGTCGAAATGCCTCAATGGGCATTTCGTGTGCATTTTTAGTTTTTGTTTGAATAGGAAATTAGGTTTTGACCTCGTTTATAGGTTTCCTGTATCCTTGTGTCATTTTTGTGTCGTGTCGAGTCTGCATAGACACGTGTACACGTGGTCGCGCGCACGCGTGCACAGGCACTGTGCGTGCCCTGCTGCTCGGGCATGATTGCGACACGGACACGCGTCGTGGACACTTGAAACTTGACACACACCAAGGGGCAATGTCTGCCACCCCGTGTGTCAAGTTGCACGTGTCCTCGTGTCGTGTCGGACACGATATTCCGTGTGCACTGGGAACACATTGTGTGCGTGTGTGTACTGAGTTTGTATTCTGTGTTCTAATTGATTTAATACTTGTAAATGATGTTTTAATGATTAATTAGGTTCTAAATATCATGTTTAATCCCTGTTATTATAGGGTTACATATTTGTTTGGGTTAAGGTGGTGTTTTGGCTCGAAATGGGTTCGAATGAATGTTCACTGATACCAAGTTCAGTTCTTCACTTTTCAGAAGTTAAATGATGTTGAATTGTGTTTTAAAAATTGCTAATTAGGTCCTAAATGTAATGTATACTCTATAATAGATTAAGCCTACATGTTAGATTTAGATTCTCATGGTAGCTTGGATTTTTGTACATAGTTTGTATTTTCGATTTGTGAGTTGGGAATGGAATCCCTGAGTACATGGCATGAACTGATTCCTTTCTTTATATAACTGAACCTGAGATTACACTCTCATATGTACTGCATACACACACTTAATTATTCCTGTACATGAAATCTGAAGAATGACTTCACACACATTCATGAACTTCACACTCACATGTACCTGAAATTTGAGGTAGTGTTGAATTGAAATGATGTGGGTCAAGTTTCAGATTTCACTGTTGAACCAATTCACTGATTTCCAATGTGATATCACTGCTAATTCCTAAATTGTTTTCCTTTCCCTTTTTCTAACTAATAACTGAATTTTCTTGCTTCACTCAAAAAACTGAGTTTGTTAATGTAGGAAAGTGAAGTCTCTTAGTTCGATTTGGCTTTTGAATGTGGGAATGAGATTTTGACATATTGATTGAGTTTTGAAATCACTTAACTGTTTGAATTGATTTTGTGGTTTGAACTGAATTGTGACCCCAATGTTCCTGGGCATTGTTGGGATTTTTGAACTGATTTTGATCTTCTGTATGGACTGAACTGGGATTTGTGATAACTGAATGCATTGTGTACATGATAGAGTAACTGTTAGAGTTTCACAAATTGCATGAGATTGATGAGACTGTGCTCAGTTTCAAATTCCTGAAACTTTCCTGAACCTGGGAATAACTGACTGAACCCCCATGTGTTTTTTTTTATTAGATTTTGTTATTGTATTCCTGAGATTTTAATCCATGTACATGTGAATTTACATTACTACAATGTGGGCATGAGATTGATGAGCTGTTCTAATCCATTCTGAAAATGATTTAAATTCCAGCAGTCCTCAATTTCAGTTTCTGAAAACTGATTTGAATGTAAGGTTGCCATGTTAAATCCATTTGCTTGTGTAACCCACTGTTGGTTTAATGAGAACTGTCATTTAGACCTTCTTTTCCCTGAATACAATCCTGGGATTAAATTCACTTTTGCACACTGGTTTCCTGTTTTACTGAGACACTTGCATTGACAGCACACACACATACAAGATATTCATATACACATATATGTTATTTTCCCTCACATGGCTGTGCATTTTGTACACACAATAACTGAGAACCTACAAGCCTCTATCTATACTCACACACACAAGAAAACTGTCTTTCACACACATTCACAGGACAGCCCCTAACCAATTCTTAACATGCCCAAACCAGTCCTTGCTCACTCACATGCCTCACACACAATCTGAAATTAACTTCCCTCACTTGTTTTTCACTGTACCCTTTTGTACTGCAGAATTGATTTCCTTTTCTTCCAATAACTGAGATGTAATATGAACTTTGGGTTTCATTGTTCCTGGGATTATATTTCTGATTTGAGTATGTGTATGTTATTTATCAGCCCATAG